>CAEFZX010016922.1:0-60351 GCA_903066825.1 Alfaro cultratus
AGCGCCCTCCGATGGCGAAACCCAAACATTGTTAAATCTAATAAACATTGTTAACTCTAATAAACATTGTTAACTCTAATAAATTCTAACGCTAGGCTGTGAGTGATCATCACCAAAAACAAAATGTGGGGGGGCTAGTTTCATGACTCACTTTCATAGTGCCACATATGGCTTTGTTGCAAACTGTAAATTCAGGTGAAAAGCCAAAGAAAGTCGACAACCAACGTGTGTACTTTCATATTTAAAGGACGCTATATCTAACTTGTGCTTCAGCTGCTTTTACTTTTAAAGCACGCCTTGGTATAAAAACAAGTCATATATGGGCAAGTATTAAAGACAGATGCTGATATTTATTGCCAATTAATGAGCTGGTGATAGTAAAATGTGTTACGTAGCAACAAGATTCAGCTCATGGTGTTCTACTTATGCAACATAATCAGAACTAATTATAGTTCAGGTGTAAAAATCTATTAATATTTCCTATAGGTAACACATTGGGTGGCAGTTCGCTTAAAGTGACAGTTGGCTTGGGAAGTTTTATCATTTTATGGTCTATTAAAATTCTGTATAAATGAGTGTAAACAAATAGTGCAATGCTACAGACTAACTTAACTGGCGCATATATTAAGAGGTAGTTTTAAGCTTATTAGCCGACCTGTCCATTCTGTAGTTATGTTTTGCCATAAGTACTTTTTTATTTTTAATTTCTTTTGGTCTGTTGGACAGAAAACGTAGTTATGTAGTAGCAATCCAACATCAATAACTAGATCGTCACTATTTCTAATCTAAACTATGTCTCTATATGGCAGATTAATGTGTAGTAAAGTGATAGAAAACCAGCAAGTGGTCACTACTCTTACTCAAGTAGTTACTACTTGAGCAAAATTAAGTCAATAACTGAAAGGAGGAAGTTCAAAATAATCACAATGTGAAAACAGCAAAATGTGAAGATTATCAGGTTGACTAAACAAAGCTGAAATGATGAAGAGTTCCTAGAAAATCCAGTAAGACCCTTTTCTTTCTTTACCACCTCTCACTTGCTTTTCCTTTTTTTTCCTTAGTTTTTCTCTCCATCCTGTCTGATGGATGATAAAGAAAGAAATTAAACTGGGGTACGAAAATGACTCCTTCACTGATGCAAAAGGATGATAGGCAAGAAACGAAAGTATAAATAAGGTGATATAAAGATAAACAGAAAGGGGGACAAATGATAATGGAAACTGTACATATATGGGAGTAAAGAGAGCAAAAAGTAAGCATTAGTTGTAGCTTAGGAATTCGAAATGTGCATCCATAAAAGATTTAATCAGATACTAGTCCTCATAAGTGCAAACAACCCCTCAAATTACAGTTTTTTATCACTGTTATAAAGTTTTCTGTCCAAGGCAGCCATATTGGATTTTGAGGTTTCATGCCACTACATAGCAGTCTCTCATAGCAACAAAAGTGATATTTTCCAACTAAAACATTGGCTGCATGCTCAAAACATTCTGTGCTAGACGCATGAAGCACGCCATGAGACTTTTCAACGCGCCCTAGAAACGCATCCACAGAGACATTGCTGTAAACCAGACGCCCCTGACTCTCAAATCATAGCACAAGTTCTCATATCAAATAATGTTCAACACACAACTAAATCAGAATGTTGTACAACAATGTATTTCTCAAATAGAAAACTAACTGTATAAAGTTATCAAGCAGAGAACTGTAGCTACTTAATAGTTTGCACCTATTGCCATCTTGTTTGGTTGTCCTACTGTTTAATAAATGTCAGGTTCCTAGAATTTATTTACTGTGGTGTCACTTGTTTGAAGAAGTTTCAACATTGTGTGCTAAACTCACCTCAGGATCTAAATTACATTACACTTATGTATTTGTAGCACTTCGTGTCAAAGTTTTAATCTTAATAGCCTCCTGCTTTGTGCATGCGCTTGTTTTTTTTAATTTTACCTTAATTTATACATCAGAATTTGCACAAGTCTGCATAGTGGAGCTGCGGTTGGAGTCGTTGCTTCATAGCACAAATTGTGGGTTCACTAACCCTCAACCGGAAACAGATTTAATTGCACCACTCTTGCTTAACCTGTCTTTAACCTTTAGTAAACCGTCCCAGGTCATCTCTGTTGACCTCTGGCATGGCCTCCAACTCTCTCTCCCACAGCCCTGAACGGGACGTGGAAGATATGAAGAACCTGAATATGGGCACGCAGGTTCATACATAAAACTACAATATCACACTTGTATTGCAAAGCATTGAAGTTAAGCCTATACGCCTCATTAGGCATCCAATGCGCCACGGTCAGCTTCATGTCTGTGAACCAAGTCCTGCTAAATGGACCAAAGAAATGGATTAGCATCATTTCTATTTTCGCTAATTAGCTGAACGCCTTCCCTTAGCAGTTGGGGAAATCTGTAGTGATAAGATGGGAGAAAATGACAGACAGCTTGAGAGTTAGAATTTGTCACGCTGCATACTGAAGGCATTCTGTAATGGTGTTGACTTAAGGAAGATTAATCTTTTCACACATACTTTTTTTTAAAGATATACGTAGACTCATCAATCCATTATTTCTTTTTTTACCTATCTAATCATTACACGGTCACCAGGGTTGGTGTCTACCTCCAGCGGTCAGTTACCAAAAGGCAGGGTACACTCTGACCCTGAACAGGTCACTACTGGCCCAGCCTCTGCCCTTAAAGGACACATGGTGGTAGAGAATACCACCATGTGTCCTTAACCCTATTCTTCTTTTTTTGTCAAGACAAAACAAGAAGAGAAAAGACACAAATATACACACACTGAGTGTCATGGATGATGTGAACCTTGGCTGAATGTGCAACTCCCAGCCAAAGTGCAGCTAAAGTTCTTAAGCTAACTTAAACAACTGTTTAAGTTCTTCTGAACTTTTTATCTGCATTTCTCTATCAGTAACGTTAGAGCCAGGCAGGTGGTTGGTACCAGAAAGTGTGTCTATTTTGTTTTTATCGTAATTTCATGGGTGTAAAGCCACGAATGGACAGGTATAACACACAAACTCCAAACAGAAAGGCTGCAGGTTGGTAACCTGGAAACTTTGCTGTAACACTGTAAACAGCTGCCCTGACCGGTAGAGTCAGGAAATGAGTTTAGTGGAACTTGTCTTACATCACGAAGTAGGCTTAAAGATCTCAAAAACGCAACTAAGCAAAAACATATCTCATTGACGTCTGTGGAAAGAGTTGCAGAGAGATTGTTTGACCTTTGAAATTCCAGCAAACCTACAGTGACTTAGCATTCACAAAGGGCAGTTTGTTGTTTTTTGGTGTTTTTTTTTAAAGTTTTCTTTCTTAACAAATTAAATCGTTATTTAAAACCTGCATTTTGTATTTATTTATTTTTCTGATGTTAAAATTTGTTCAATGTGAAACCTCTAGGTGGGACTTACTTTTTTGCAGAAACTCGTCTTTATTCCTTGAAAGTGACTGGCACCTGATAGCAGTACCTCTGTGTTTATGTAAAAAACTTTGTTTCGTTACTTAGATTAATGTCAAAGGGAACAAACACTTTAAGCAAAAACTATTCAAAAGAAGGCAAAATTCAGCATTTATCGGTTTTTCCCCGGTAGCCAATTATTTAGGTATTAACCTGATATTTGGAAGAGAACTGCTTCAGTGCACAAGTGGAACTGAGCAAAAGAAAAACATGTTTTACAGTAGATTCTGTTCTCCTTTACAGCTCAGGTTGTTGCTCTTTATATCAGACTTAAAGAAATCCTCTAATAACGCCTATATAAAAATACACAACGACTCTTCCAGGACGCCTCATGAGTGTAAATGTAAGGCTAACAAAAACACACCCTAACGAGCATGTCACTTGATCATAGCGAAGAGGAATTACAACCGTTTCAATTATCAAGAGATTTATCGGGCCAGTAATCATGACAACAGCCCACCAACAGCCCGTTTTTGTTGGTGAAGCGAGACTTGATCGCTTCTGAAGTGTAAGGACATTTTGGCACACGCTAATTAATTGTAATAAGTCTGGCTGGCACACACGTTGTCAGTGACGAAGCTTGGGTGAGAGGCGAGGGCTCGACTCGCCTACGAAAGCCAGCGAGGGAGTCGAAGCTGTCAGGCCCGCCGCACCCCAGAGACCTGGTCTGGCACTCACCTAGATACACATCTGCTCTGATTAATCGCCAGCTCAGCTCCCAGTGCATATATTTCATTATCAGCTTTAAGTGGCCGAAAAACAACGAAGATCACAGGGTTGCTGAGCAGAACTGCTAGGGAGGGGACGTTCGAAACCGAGGAACTCGAGCTCAGCAGAAGACACTGTGGCTCTGAGGTCAGCGAATCCCAAACTTACTGCAAATGCTGTGCAATAATCTGCTTGGACGCCAGTCTGGACGCAAACCGTTGCGTTTCTACAGCCTGTCAGAATTAATATGGAAGTAAAGAAAAGAGTTCAAAACTGTGTTGGTAGTTGATGAAATGAACTAAGAAACAAACAGTGTAACCAGTTATGTTGGCAGATTTTGAAAAAACCCCAAAAGATGTGTAAAGAAATTTGGGAAAAGAAAATCAAATAGTTTAGTTTTTAATTAAATTCTGATCCTTTTTTTTTTAAATACACCCACTTACCTTCTTAACTAGTACTTTCATACTCAATCAAAACTGCTTTGTCATTAACTTTTTAAGGCCTAACTAGTAGTCACTATAGAAATAGCTCTAAAAAGTCTTTTCTGGTACATGTGTGGTTATTGATGTTGTAAGGTACCTCTAATATGCAACTCCAAATACTGCCACCTCCTGGTCAGCCTGCAAGTTTACAAAAATGAGATCAAACCCAGACATTTCAGAAACATACAAATAGTCCATTTATGGTAAGATGTAACAAATATTGTCACATCAGTGAAGTACTAAGGACTAGTGCAACTTTGGACACTTGGAACTTTTGATTTCATATTGGGAGGAAATTGCCATTTATCATTTGTCTGTTAAAGAGGACACCATGCATCAGCGGCTATCGTTTACCTGAAAGTTTGACCATTACTGTTGCTATTTTTTTCTTGAAAGTATTGTGAAAAAAAAAAGTTTTTCTTTAGACTATAAGTTACAGGTTTTTTTTTTCCAACTACTGAAGAAGATTATTTGAGTTTTTAGTAAAAAAAAAAAGTATCCTTTTTTAAATTTTTCATGTTCATGGTAAATGGCCACCTACCGATTATGGGTCAAACTCCTACCACTGTCGCCACCGATGACGTTATGTAGCCTAACAGCTGTATATGACATAAAGATAGGTAGAGAAGTGGAGCTAACACTAAGCCAGTTGTGTATCAGCCCAGCTGTGTCCAGAGCCAAAGGCCAAAGAATGTATATGAGATTAGAAAGGATTTTAGATGTACTGGTGGAGCTGAAGATGCTGAAGTAGCTGACCATGCTGAGGTGAACAGAGCTCAGATAAGAAACAGAAAAATTCAAATAGATTTTTTTTCAAAAGTTTGCAAAGGAGAATTCAGTTTATTGATGACATATCCTAATTTTGTTTTTGTTTTCACTGAAATGAATTAATGTTAAAGTACACTATTTTCAGTGGAGACAGGGTGGGCGGAAGAGAAAATGGCTGCATTTAGGAAAGGATGAGATTCACAGAATACCCTTACCAATACTTGAGAAAGGTCAAATATATTGAAAACTACATAGATGCAGTTAATATTGATTATTACTTATCTATTTGTTAAACACACTTGTACCTGAGGGGACATGAAAAAAAAAAGAATGTAAAAATTTATTTCTTCATGTCTAAGGACAATGAAACATTGGAAACACATTGTCATGAGCTATATTTCCATCCACTTGTCAAACCAATTTTGAGCAAACTATGAAAATGTCACACAAACAATAGAAAATGCAAATTAGGTGTGTTTGCATCTACGTGATGTAAACACCAGTAGATGTTTTTGATTTAGACCAAATCAACTGGATGTTGATGCTACGCACGGCTGTGATAAGCAGGAAGCAGAAGCTGCAAACCAGCATGGACCAAGCAGGTTTTCAGGAATATTTTTGCTTTCAGGTGAGTTGTAATTGTTCTGTCATGTCAGCGAATACTGGCGATGTCACATGAGACCTAGAGAGAAAAATGCAACTCTAATACAAACAACTGATCAGTCCTGTGAGATAAATGTTAGCTACATCAGAACTGATCTGCCCCTTTTGGAAAAGTCAAAAACCATCTCTAGTGAGGATAAAAAACCTTTTTGGAAAACTAAGGATGCTATTTCAAATTTTCCACTTTCCACGAACCTTTTCCAATGCTATACTTCAAAATTAGCAGAAAAAACATTGCTGGAAATTGTTTAATTTTGAAACGGCGAAATGAAACCCAAAAGGCAATGTAAACCTTTTTCCTGCCAACTATAGCTAAGATATTATAATTTTCAATCATATGAGAACAGCTAATGGTTGACTGAACTGACATCTCCAGTTAAATTCTAATCAGAACATTTAGGTGGGATTTTTTTAACCGATGAATAGTAGTTAAAATTAGATTATTACATTTACAAACTAATATGTTTGGTTCAAATTTAGTGGGTAAACTTAAATACCTTTCAAAGTCCCTATTGATAGAGCAGGTAGTGCCTTTGTGCCAGCATGCTCCATATGATCAGACCCACTTTAAAAACCTCTGCAGATGTATTCACCGCAGCGCCTTGCAGTTAAAAGCCTCGCTCAGGGGCAGCTTTACAAGCTGTTTTAGAAGGTGATAAATGATACATATATTTACAGTCTTCAAAAGGAGGGAAAACTGCGATCAGACGAGGGGGCTTTACCCCTCCACCACATATTCTAACAGAGGATGATCACTTACTCGGCCTACAGCCAGGGGCAATTCACAGAGATTTACTTGTCTGTGTGCTTTTCCATAGATTCAATGATTGTTGTTGTCCTTGCCTTTCAAATGGAAAAAATAAAAGAAGAAAAGTTTGATTTGGAATTGTTAGAAATACTCATGAGCGTGGCACAGACCATTCTTATTCCCGTACGCCTGGTGGCAGATTTCCTGCAGAGCAACACTGCCATCCACTGTCAGCCTCTCATGAAACCAAAGTGCAGACGACTCCAGACTGATAGGAAAGACTGGACCCATCCGACACAGCAGAGATCAATAAAAGGTGATTTAGACCTTACTTTCCAAAAGCAAAATGAACAAAGAGGGTAGAGTAATTGGTAGAAACACCTTTCTCCCATCAGATTAGGCTGTGCCTACTTAAGAGAATCTCTTGTGTGTTACAATGCTGACAATTACTTTAACATAACCACTGACTTATTTTTATTCTCAAGTAAACAGCATGTATTAGTTGCTCTGCTGGAGTTTTCTTCACAATGTTGCTTTAACTGACGTTTTTTTTTTTGTTTTGTTTTTATCGGATGACAGACCTAAACCTGAATGTATTTAATTGTATTCAGAGCCCTATGTTTCCTCATACGCCTAAGTAAACAATCAGTTGACCTCTGAAATCCTTTTTTCTAGTTACCAGAGTCCACCTTTTGCCTACTTTCATCTCAGTGTTAATAGATCTGTTCTGTGAAGGCATTAATGTATTAGAGAACCTTACTGAACAAACTGAGGAATAGACATGTGACGTCAACAGACATGTCTGTGACGCCCTACGTGCAAAATCCTCCCTTCTGGAGGGCAAAAACTGCTTTTTGCCTCCGGATGATGGATGATTGGCTTTAGCTATCAAGTAGTCAACATAACGCACTAAATCTTAAATGTATATGCGATACATAAAAGAACGAGGGACGCAATGCTTTGCTACTAATTGTCATTAATATCACAACTAGATAAGGTAAGGAAAAAGTTTTATTTAAAAAAAATAGCGAGGGAAAGGGAAGTAGGTCAGCTATGCTAGCTTGACTTTGACAACCTTAACATGTAGACGTGCTGCTGAATTTGGTATGTTTTGGTTCAGTTTAAAAAATAAAATGTCGACCCACATACCAACTCTGTGACATATCATCAATAGAGCAGGTGTTTAATTTAGCTAATCAGCCACCGCTGTTGTAGACTAGCTGTACGGTGGTAGCTGATCTACCACGGCCTTCACTTATTAGTATTCGCAAAATAAATATCAATCCTTACAATCTTGTACTGCCGCTTTAAAAGATCTGTCAGGATGGTTGACTTTGAAGTATTTGATATTTATTGAGTCTGTTCTGGATTTGTTATGAAAAGTTTTTAAACCATTGTTGGAAGCTATAGTGGATCAGAACATGCTAAATGCTTGCTTTAGGCATCATCCCTGATTCATTCACTGTACTACATCTTTAACTATTTGTACAATATAGAAAAGTAAAACACTCTGACCCATTAGTTATTAAAATTGATCGCAATGTTTTTCACCTCTTCCAAATGAACTGTATTATAAAGCACTGCTTTAACAGAGGAGACCTACGAAAGAAATATTGGAGCTTCTGAAGACTTCTGTATTCACAACAGACGGGTCAAGTCTTTGGTTTTTCTCGGAAAATGAAATGGCTAACACTCTTGATAAGATTAAAAATTAACTATGATTGAAAAGTAACTATAGTAAAGAGGCATATCTGTATGCTGCACCACTGACTGCATAAGGAGAGGGAAGGGAAGAGAAAACATGTATGACCAGATAAACAAGCACTATGTGTGCGCCAAACCTGTGAGTATGCAGTTTTTCACAAATCAAACACTCTCTGTGCAGTAGGAGCACACTTCCACTTTTGGTTGAATTGTCAATCAAATGTGAGGAAAAGTCAGGCAGCAGCTAGTAAGATGAAATGAAAATGAGAAACTGATGGATTTTAATACTTACAAAAAATGCCACACTTT
Source organism: Alfaro cultratus (assembly GCA_903066825.1). Classification (NCBI taxonomy): domain Eukaryota; kingdom Metazoa; phylum Chordata; class Actinopteri; order Cyprinodontiformes; family Poeciliidae; genus Alfaro; species Alfaro cultratus. The sequence goes on from CAEFZX010016922.1 coordinate 8,855, forward strand.
AATGTTTTCAACATTTATGATGATTAAATCTAAATAAATAAATTAAAGACTTATCACAACTTTTTTTTCCCCCTTTTTCTTTTTACAATAAATGGTCTTCAGAAGTACAAAAACTTTTAATGAAATTTTTGTACTTACTTTTATTGACTGTTTCAATATTGTGCCTGTTTTTATGTTTAATTATGTAAGGTGACCTTGAGTGCCAAGAAAGGTGTCTACAAAGAAAATGTGACCTTCTGTCACATTGATGTAGTCACATATAAAACTTCATAACTTCACTTAATTAGTTTGGAGATCATCTTGTACGCAGTCGGTAATAAAACTCTGACAGAAAGTTTAGCACAGGATGAAATGGACTCAAAAGAAAAAGTTTAGCTGTCTGTGTCTCACTGTCTGGTTAGTGTTTAGCATTTGATACATAATTATTACAAATTTAATGATGGCACTTGACTTAATGCAATGTTTTAATTGTTGATTCTATGTTGCATGACTGTGTTTTTGTGTTTGTTATGATGTAAAGCACTTTGAAATGCCTTGCTGCTGAAATGTGCTATACCAATAAAATTGGATTGATTAAATGATTGATAGTGTCTGCTGGACTCTTGTCAGTATCTTATCATTTATCCCTCCACATCACTGAGTAAACTCACACACCTGCCAACATTTAGTGGATCCTCCGTCGCTTTGGAAGACATTGACTACCGTTAGCTTTTCAGAGGTTTACCATAACAGTCACCTCTTTAATCCTAATGATTAGCTTTTCTAAAAACATCGACAGACAGATTTCCATCCTCTCAAGCTTGGAGATTTCATTCTTCACACAATCCGCAGTGCCTGGTTTTTCAAATCAATAATGATCTTAATTGATTGGGAACCACTGCCTGCACTTCCTTATAGCCAATGACTGGATGGTGCAAAGCCTATTGACACTATTGGAGAGGCTCTTTGGAGCCTAAGAAAGTTTCTACTTTAGGTAAACTCTGTGAGATTAGGTGAAATGGCAATAAGCAAACTTTAACTCACAAAACATACCTAAAAGAGAAACTGTTTTAGCCTCCAAAAACGCCTCTCCAATAATGTATTCGTATGTCATTAAAAAAATTAATTTATATGGTCAATAAAGTAACTAAGATAGGTTTCAAGAATAAGAAAATATCAAATCAGCCTTCATCATATCTCCATATACGTAGTAGGTGTATAACCACATCTCAGCTGCTGTGTTTTGGGTGCAGTGACCAAAGGTTAAAGGACACCTTCAGTATCCAGGAAGACTTGGAGAAAAAAAAGGAATGAAACATGAATAACGGACCATGTTTGCTTGGTATAGCTGAGATGTTGCCACCCTACACTTTTCAAAGAGAAAACTGTAATATGTCTGGGTCTGGGTGTTCAGACGGTCAGCTGGTCTCTGATCAGGTACAGGTCACTCTTGAAAACACCACCAGGCGCATTCAGTGCTCGGACAATGACAATGACTGCAGTCGTTTTATGTTAGCTGAAGTGTTTTCAAAGCAACTCTAAGAGAATGGACTTTCCCAGGAGTTCATCAACTACAGACAAGAGTAAGAGAGAGTGCAAACAAAGGAACAAGCTGAAGTGTTATAATAATCAGTGATGGTGTTGTGACTGTCATGGATTCTAGAGGTAAGGTACATGGCAGCCAATCCAGATGCATTAGGGAGGGAACTGTTCCTGTGTTGTGAGGTTTTCATCCTGATGGGCTGCAGCCTGCTCCAAGAGAGAAAAGACTTCAGAAGTTCATGTCCAGAATGGAAGTGATCAACTACAATCTTCCCTGCTTAGCTAATCTTTTAGATTCACTACCTTACCAACCGAACTCAGTGTTGCACTGTACCTCAACCTTATGAAATTAAAACAACTGCTAGTTGCAATACACACAACAAAACTAATATTTCCAAAAACATTATTTTAGTTACAAAAATATTTCATTTACAACATAACAGAAACAGTAACAGACAACAGATTGTAGCCACTCACCTTGTCTGGAGAGCAGTTGACACGCTGATGTCTTTTTTATCTTTTATAGTGGTACCAAAGGAATCCGTAATAGGGGGCATTTGGTTGCATGTTAATTGTAGAACTATGATTTGAAGTTGTATAAAGTCAGACACAGCTTATTTTCAGGAAAGACCTCTATATGACCTTCGTCTCTAATGGAGACGAGTGCTATGACGATGTCTGGAATGTGGTGTGTTCCAAGTTTCTCTATTTTGGGGAAGAAAAGCTGGCAATTATAAAAGCCCGCAAACGTTACAACACATTGCAGTAGCATTTTTTTTGCTTGTGCTCCTTTATCAAGTAAAACTCAAATCAAACTGACAGCATCCACCTCTCAGCTCCTCTCCAAAAGCTCCAGCACAAGCAGAGACACGGATCAAAACAGAAAACATTTTGGCAGGTAAGAAAGCAGCAGATTTGGAGCAGAGTGATTGTGTGTCATGCTGTGCAGTAAATAGTGGAATGACAAACTGAGTCAAACATTCAGCTGGTGATTGTGACACCGCGACACTGAGTGAGACGGAGCTGTAAGACTAAAGTAGACGTTATTTAAAGGGAAAGGACTGACTTACACGGTTAATCAGACTCATTCAAGCATTTTCAACTGAGAGAACTCTTGTTCCTGAACTGGTTCAGTGCCTTCAAACTTTGGTGCTCTCTTGAAAGCCGACGGCCGTTTCCACCGGACTGGGGAACCCAGCATTCGGTGATGTACAACATGGTGGGGGAGGGTCGTACCACAATGGCAGAGCTAGCTGAGCTGTGCATGTTGCTTCTTTAACATATCTTACTTTGATTTAATAAGCCACAGACCTTTCATCTGATCATCAAAACAATATTCACCTTTACTGTACATAACAAAGGGACTGTTACTATGTCAAACATCTTTGTGCCAACGTATTTCAGCTTCCCAAGTTGCATTTTCTTTCAGATATTTTAGAAAAAAATCTACAAATAGGCAAATTTCTCAAGAATAATTTGGTGTTCAGTTCTACAGAAAGTGGCAGAGGTCTACTGTGTCACCCTGGTCTGTATTATTGTTTGGTTATGAGATGCTAGTTTGAAAACGTGACTGGAATATTTCTCACCATTTCCACAGTAAAAATCAAAAGAAATTCAATTTTTTATCTCTTCATTTCCCTTCTTTCTTTATATACATATACATACTTAGATACCCATATACATACATTTAAACACATACACACAAAACAATATATACATATAATACTATATTAAACTGAGTCATCTAAGGATATCCCTTGTTATATTATTTCCATTATTATTTTACTGATTGTGTATTATCCATCTTCCATATAACTACTTAGAAATATTTCTTGTACCTTTTTATTGAACATATTTAATAAAATGTATGCCCTCTAATTTAATATTGACTACAGAACATTGCTTCAGTTCTTTAGCTCTACTGTTCCACACAGTCACTCCACAGGTCGATATACACATGCTTTTTATTGTTGCTCTTATTCTGTAATTATTTTTTAAATATCCATATCAACCATTAGCTTGTATATTCATCCTCTTTCTGTAAAATGAAAACAAAACTCTTGTACATTTTTGGGATTTCAGACCCTTTCCTTACAGTATCTGTCACACACTGTATGGAGGTCAAAATAGAAGATCTTAACCTGTAAAGTTAAGCAGATCTGAGGTACTCGGCAGTTCTACACCTGAACGCCTCGGCCCATTGCAGCCGCCACATTTAGAGGCAAGTGTCTTCCTTTTGCCCTCGCTCTTGACTCAGCTGGCTCTGAGCCGTGGAGGACAGAGGATGCCAGCAGTTATCCCCCCCGTATCTCTCTATCTCTCAGATCACGGAGCTGGAGCTCATCCTGTTACACCACATAAGGGATTGTTTGCACATATGTGCTAAGGTGGGCACAGAGAGCAGGCTGTCAAAGCCATTAGCTCAAAGCAGGCATGGCTTTAACAAGGTATTCCAGTGTTTTCTTGGGTAACGGCCCACTGTCAGAGAGCGGGGATGTTTCCCTCAGACGTGGGGATCATAACTCAGCCATCTGGGCACCATCAGCGCCTGCTTCCCCAGGGCAGCAGGGATAGAGTTTTGAACATTTTGAAGCTTTTATTGCCCTCCATAACCTGCAGCAAAGTGATATTAAATTACTACAACAGAGCGACAGTGGGAGCTGTTGCTTTAGAAGAAATATTTATTCATAAAAATCCCAACTGTGGATTTTTTTTAAATTAATTACAGCAGTGATAAGTGTTACCCCGGCAAGCTCAGTCTAAATAATTGAGCGGGTTGCTAACGCGGGGTAAAGTCAAACCCAACTCTGGCTGGGCTTTTCACAGTTTTTTTTTTTTTTTTTTTTTTGTTGTTGTTTTTAAAACCTCTAAAAGTTATTATTTCACTGCAGCATGAAATATTCACGGGGCAAGGAGCTGACCACATGCTGCAGCCAAGTGCTAGCTGCAGCTGCTAGGGTCTTTCTAAAAGTTGATGGGGATGCACACATGGGTCCAAGTCTGGCTGAAGGGAGCAGGTTGGAGCTAGCGGATAAAGAGAAAGACCTTACAAAACCTGTCTTTACTGCAGCAGGTCAGCAGCCTTCAGCAAGAGCATCGAGCCAGGAGTGTCATGAAGTGCAGTGTGAGGTGGTGAGGAAGATGCTGTGGGCCCAGGTTGAGATGAAGAATGAATTATGAATTTAATGAAATTGTCAGAAATACCAAGTCCAAAGTCCAGGCAGCACAGAATGAGCGGAAGGCTAATGCTCACAACTGACAGCAGACTAGACTAGACAGCTTGACAAGACAGATAGACAAGGACCCGACGAGGAACAAGGAACACAGGTTTCTTGTTCCTCGAGATTGAATATACAAGTTAATAGTTGATATGAATTTTTAAAAAATCATTACAGAATAAGAGCAACAATAAAAAGCATGGTGGGATAAACACACAGAGGGTAGAAACCTAAAATAAACACAAGGAAAACTCAAATCCTCACAAGGACAAGATCTCCTCATTGGACAATTTATGAGGTCTGAGAATCCCCCCCAAAAAACAAAAACGCCTATGTTTTTTTTTTCTTCCTTTTTTTTGTGATTGTTGCAACCTAAAATGATTGATTTTGCAGCACATTTTTCAAAATGCTGTGGCCAAAGTTACAAATTCTTTTGAAAGTTTTATTTTTGCCATAACATTGCTGTACAAAAAAGTTTCAATTATTGCACAGAACCTCCCCAAAAAAGACAGGAATTTAACATAGTTAACATTTCAAAGGGCAACATTTAGTAAATTCAACTTTTCTAAGCTGTACATCACGTTATAATTTTATTTCCTCATTTAAAAAAAGCATACCTGGAGTGTCGCTTTGATTCTTTCACGCACGTTTGAGAAATCTTTTAATCTCCATGGCAACCAAGGTGACCATGGAGTAGGAGCTGCCTTTGAGATGCAGCTCCTCCTCAAAGCTTCAGTCCCCAGCCAGGCTTCTGCCTCCCAGAGCAGCCCTCCCCAACGCTGCTCCTTCAGACTAGCCATCAGCAATTAGCAAATACCTGGCAGAACTGTGGATCAGCTGAGCTCATTATAGCAGTTACTTGTCAGAGAAATGTTGGTTTAAACGTTCTTAATAGAGGAGCCACGTTGTGATGACTTCCTTGAATTAAACGCTTCGCACAGAATTAAATTCATCAATGTCTTGCTGTATTTTCAGCCAGATCAGGGGTGTCCAAACTTTTCGTCACGTGAGTCAAAACTGTTGAGTCTAAAGTATTTGTTGACCAAGAAAAAAATAAGACAAAACTCAATAAAATAAAGTATTCTATTGTTGATGTTATTTGTTGTAGAGCCAAAACTTTAAAAGAGGATTTTGCACATTTGCTAAATTTAAAGTGAGGCGTCCAGTTTTCAGTATCTTTTGGGTTTGATTGAACAAATTTATTTTCAGTAATTAGAACAGGATTTGGGTCACTTTGTTTCAAAGTGCATGCTATATTTGGCCAAGTTTAATAAAAAGGAAAATCTGATTTGGGCGCATCAAAGTCAACTATTCAGTGAAAGTATCTGGATAGACGAGGTTCTACACTTTGTAAAACGATGGTTAAAAAAGACCAATATTTTGTGTCGCATTTAACATTCGTCAGAAATTTACAATGGTGATCATTTTACCCTGATTGCAAAAAAATAAAAGTCTCCATCAACCACCTGCGCTGGATGAGGCAAATTTGTATGATTTTTGAATTGAAGTTGGGGTTGAGGGCCACAACCGTACATGAACTGAGCTGTGTTTTCACGTGGTTGTGGTCCTCCTCTTCCTTCATACAAAAGAAACAGAGCAACACTTTCATTTAGTCTCCTGAGCCTCTTGCTAGCCGGGAGACTTCCAATTCCCCGAAGTGCTGCAGAAATCAGCCGAGCAGTCGTTGGTTCATCCACATATAATTTCACCATAGGGGACGATGGAGAGGAGGGTAGCTCCCTTGATGACTATTAAAAACTGATTACACAGAGAGGAGCGTCTTGCACCATGCTGGATTTGAAAGGATTTATGTTTCGGTTTCTTAATTTAGCAAAAAAAAAAAATCCCTCCTACTCCTCACCCCTCTCTTCAAGTGTCTCCCTTAAGGCTTCGTAATATCCGTAGAACATGAACCAAAGTTGCTTGCCTAAATAGCGGCTTTTAAAGCCACTAAATCCTTAAATTAGTGGCATGTCCTTCACTAAGCAGATGGGGGTGAAGTATAGCAATGTTCCACACTGGCAGGAATCAATATGCCCGTTGATGTTACTGGTTTTTGAAGTGACCCCACCTACTTAGTTTTAAATGCTGTAAGCACATGCAAATCTGCAATGGCTTTTAATAGAAATCAGAAAAAAAGTGTGGCATATGTACAGATACAGTGGAGGAAATGAGTATTTGATACACCACTGGTTTTTGAAGTTTTCAGTTTTTCCACTCACAAACATTGGAGAGCTTTGTCATTTTTATTGTAGGGTCACCTCAATTTTGAAAGACCGTATCTTAAATATTCACTTAGTGCTTATCAGAATTGTACAAATTTAAAAATGTTGTAATTGTTTTGATTCCGTAGTTTTAAACGCGTTGCTTTATTATTTCTTTTTTTATATACTTTTATTTTATTTACTGTTGATTTTCATTTACACCTACTGTTAAAGGTATTTTAGGGACATATGCTGTAAATGAGGGTATGGCTAAAAACACATCTTCTTTTTGTATCACACACTTCAGATGTTCAACAACCGGTTGTAGCTAGTTGCGCAAACCACGAAGAAGAAAACAGGAAGTAGGACGATGACTTGGCATGTTGGCGCGTGAACAGATTTATTCACGAGGGATTTTAATTGTGCTTCTTATTTAATGAAAACATCGAGAAATTATGTTTTGTTTTTTGTTTTGTCTTTTACAACATTAGCGGAATATTGACAAAGTTGTAATGGAAACTGCCACTGTCGTCCTGTAAAAAGCTCCAGACTCCATTCTTTGTAAGTGTGAAAATCAAACACTTATTTTTCCCACACATGATAAACAGATGGATAGACAAATACTTGCAAGTATTTCATGCACAGCTACAGCAGAAATACATTACATATTTAAATTTAAACCTGGTGCATTGCAAAGATTTCACATTACATATGATTAAAAATGAGGTTTAATTTGGCGTCTGATGTCAACATGGAGACTTTTTTGTCTCTTTGCAGTGGATTAATGTGAATGTTAATTGAGAAAATCAAGGACTGCTTCTTGATTTGTCTTAGTCCAAAACAAATGAATGTTTATAGTAATATAAGTCTTCAGCTTACATTATTTGTGCTGTTAAATCATTTAGCTGAATTTTCCTGCTAGATCAGCTTTTTTATTTTAATAACTGATGCTGCAACACAAGCTGCATACATATGGGGAAATTATTAATATCACCCCAGGTGATGTTAGTAAGTCAAAACCGACCACGACATTTTTTTAGTAATATTTCAGCACTGTTTCCACTACAGCGAATTTTAGTATTTGCACTTAAAGTTTGTACCTTCACAGTGTGTTCTGGAGTAAATGAGCTGTAGTGTTTGGACAGGCCTGGAGGGCAGATACAGCAAACAGGCAGGGTGGGAACCAGCAGGCAAGCGTTTTGTCCCAGGAGCGAAGTCTGTTTTCACCTGTTATCATTACGCCGTATTAGGGTCATCTGAGGTGGGAACAAGGAAAAGGATGAGTACATTTCTGGCAAAAAAAAACTAAACACTGAGATTTTGAGATTAATCTCAGAAATTTTCTAGAACCAAAAAATACTTTTAAATTTCTGAGTTTGAAAAGTTGAAAAATTGCTAGAAAAATCAGTAGTCTTAAAATTAATCTAAAAAAAATTCTAGAAACAAATGTGGAAATTTTAGCTTGAAAAGTTGTACATTGGCTAGAACAATCAGAGGTTTTGAAATTCATCCCCAAAATTTTCTAGATAAAAAAAAACAACTTGAAAATTTCTGAGTTTGAAAAGTCCAAATTTGCTGGAAAAAACTAAAGTTTAAAGAAGAGATATAGGCTGCGTTGAGTTTTTAATAGTTAATAAAACACCTTTAATCTTAGATTGTACCAATAGTGCGCATAAAGTAAAAAACTACAAGTCATTTACCCTTCTATAACAACCCATCCTCACAAATCATTGATGCTGCTGAACTGGAACGTTTTATCTTTATTAATATGCAAAATAAGATATATAATCCATTCATTCAGTACTATTAAACTTAAATTGTTGCTTACATAACTTTAACACTTAAAAAGTACTATTACAGATGTTTAAAAATATGTTTCCACTCCTGATTAATCAAATTAAATTCCGTTGAGCTCCACAATTTTTCAGAATCACATTCAAAGCTGCTCTGACACCCCATCAGTGAATCCTATGGTGTGAATAAACACCTTCATACTCCCACATAAGGCCAACAGTAGAAATGTACATATATAAAACTCATAGTTTAAATAAAAGGCAGACAGAAACGGCCTTTCCTATATTTCCAGTAACAAGGGGTTCCTGCAAAAATAAAACTGTTTATCTGGCTTAGAAATCTATATCCAGCGTTAAAAAGGTCATAATATTTTGTCTGGAGATAGGCCAGACAAAATAATAAAAATAATATTCTGCATGTGTACATGATGTGTGTACACATGGAGCAAGTTCTTATTATCACAATTGCTCCAAATGGGTCAGTTATGGCTGGAGGTAGTGTTATGAAATTCATGCCATCAGTCTGAAGATCAGGGCTGCACACAACCCAGCAATAAACTCAGATGAATGTTCATTTGATGCTCCAAATGCAATAAATATGGACAACCCTGACCGTCCTCTTCATGAGACTGTCTTGAGAAAACACAACATCTTCACTCAGAGGCTTCTTCAGATTGTTGTAATACAACAGATCAAAATATACAACTAACCAAGACAGCATTGTGTAAATAACTAATTATTCAAGTCTCCTATTTCTTAGAAAAATAAAAGAAAACTGTAATGGATTTGAATATAAACTAAAATATTTAGTCATAATACTGGAGAAATATTTAGTATATATTTCCAAACAAAACAAAACAAAACAAAACAAAACAAATCTTCTCAACCAGAAATAAATTTTAAACCACAAGCAGTTTAATCTCCTGCAATTCAAAAAAATGTTAACAAACCAATGAATCACAACTGGACTAATTCAAAGTGAGATCATTATTTTTCTAATGACTTTTAACATTCACTGTTAACATTCAAGTGACTTCTGAAAATGATGCGTCACTAAAATACAATGGAGCAAAACACTGTTTTTCTGGTCTTGAGTAATTACAATACACTAAATAATTTTGTGACTTTGTGAGATTAATAGGCACACATTGATTGTTCTTTAAATATTTTTTTATAAGAATAAAGTTGTGTGTTGTTATTTAATCAATGTATCCATGGAGACTACATATACCACATTTTCAAAAAGATGGTTCCAAAGTTTCTCTCAAACCAAAACAACTACAGTCAGCATTTCTGACATTTTCCAAAATTTCAAATAACTAACATATAAATCACAAGACAAATTCATTTAACTCACAAATATGTTACATTCCACAAATGCAAATATTTTCATGAGGCTAACACATGGGCAGGTTTAGCCACCAGTAATCAGATGGAAACATAATGATGTGAATATTGAGTTTCAGAATATTAGAACATAATATTCACATTAAGAATTTTTCTGATTCTTAATGCTAACCATAAAGTTTTTGAAGCTTCACAGGAAACCCTAAACAAGTGAGAAGGGATGTCATTTAAAAAGCACGCTGATAACTAAAAAGCATTTTTTATTATTATTTGTTATTCTTTCGTGCTCTCGTCTGGTCAAGACAAATTTGATTTTGTTATATTCTTAAATATTCATAAAGCCATAACATAGTAATCAATTATTTTCTTTTAAATGACGTAGTTGTTAACAAAATTTTCTGGATGATAAATTGGCCTACAAGTTATTGTTATAAACAATAATATTGTTGTTTTGAGACCATTTTCAACTAATATATTGGTAATCCCATAATAATGTAAGTTTGCCCTCTCACAGATTAATAAACTTTGATTTTGGACAAAATACTTCACAGTGGAACTGGAAGGCATCTTAAATATCCAAAATAAAACTTAACAACCAAAAACAACAAATAAAGAGCAAATAAAACACAAAACACAAACAAAATCATCAATAAAATGGATTATGAAATCTCTATAAAAAACTTTTCCCTTCGAAAAATATTAATCATCAGAATGGAAATGATCAAGCTCATTTTAATTGATCATGCAATTAATTGATTGTTTACTGCGACAGGCTTAGTTGTTATTATAATAAAACCAATTTATCCCTACAAATTCTTCAGTTCTAATTAAAAATACAAGAGCCGTAATAAAATCTTTTGATTGGGTGTGGGGTACGATGTGGTGAGGATGTGGATCATTGAGACTGCAGACTGTCTTTCAGTTCCTGCAGGATGTCATCAGCGCTGCTCCATGGAATGACTTTAGCTGAAATGGAGCCGTTGCCTTCCTGGTCTCTTAGTCGGGTCAGCATCTTATCCAGGGTGTAGCCCTTCCTGGGCATCACAGCGTCACACGCACTCAGACAGAACGCGGGGCAGAGGTCGTTCCCGCCGTCCCCCACGTAAAACACCCTCCCGTACACCTCACCGCCGTCTGCCTTCTCGGAAAGGTATGTCTCCAGGACTTTCTTCTTGCACATGTTGACGGGGCACTTGGTGCACTCGTGCGAGTGGTGGTGCCGCAGCTCCATGTAGCCGGACTCGCTGATGCTGGCCGGGTTGGAATACACCTGGTCCACAGCTTCCCGGAGTCCCGCCCCCTGGAGGACCCATTCGATGAACATGGTGTTGGCGTCGGAGACGACGATGCAGTCCACCATGCTTTTATTCTCTGATATGAATGTGAACAGCTCTGGCATGCCGGATGTGAAGGGAATGGTCTCCATGACGCTGCGGATCCGGTCGGGGGCGACCCCCTGGTCTCCTGTTTGAACCAAAGACAGAAGTGATCAGAATGGAAAACTGGGGCGCAGATTACATAAAAACTCCATAAATTAATCCTGAGTTATAGAAAGAAAGCTAAGGCCGAAGCTGAATTCCATTACCTAGGGTATTGCTAACCATCTACATATTCTAAAACCGCAGTATGTAACTTTTATAAATAATTTTCTTTGTGAAACTATCACTGTGTCATTACAGTTTGTTATGAGACAGGTAATCTGTGAAAAGATCAATCTCCTCCACCTCCCACCTGAGCTTCTGTCTGAAGAAATGAACTGCTCCCAATCAAAAATAACCAGAGCCAGGAGGAGGAGAATTAAGAGCAATTTATTTATTGCTCTTAATCATGCTGGTGAATGCGCCCCGAAATGTTCCAATGGCGGAGAAACAACTTACCATTACAGGAAAACCATTTATCCGCCACAATGGCCATGCTAACTAGCCTTAGCATTCACCACAGACTCTGGTGAAGGGGAAAAGCGGTAACGTTAGCAGGAGGGAGAGGCGCAAACGTGGGCTTGATTGACAGCACCAACATCCTCCTCCTGGCTCTAATTGGTTGTACAATGTCTAAGTTGTTACGGAACCAAAAACTTTTGCTATGGGTAAGTTAACTTTTAAGTTAAAGTAGAGTTCATGGATAGACTCAGAGTTTGTTGAACCACCTCTGTGGAGGACCCACTGAGCACAATGGAGAACAAACTGAAACATAAGAAAAACAATGTAATAGGTTCTAACCTATGTAGGCCATCACTTTGCCCATGTACTCAGTCCACTGGCCCCTCCTGTAGGTGCTCTCCACAGAGTCTGGGAGAGTCTGCTGCGGAAGACACCTTAAAGCAGGAAAAATAAAGATCACCAGTTAATAAACTGATACTTAGAATGCTTATAAAATACCCAGTTTGTTTGTGTCCTCTGACATATAATAAAACTTTTATTACATACTTGATGACCCAGATGTCACAGTTCTCGTCCACCACAGTGTGGTCAAAATCAAACACCACCAGAATCTTCATTTTTAGCCGCACTTTCAAACAGCCTGCCTCGGAAAAAGGAGAATCCATTAACTTCAAGAACATGTACGTTGCATGTTTATTACTGGGCCACGTTTGTCTTTTCAAATCAAATCAATAATGACTGACTTGATAAAACACAATTACGCTGAAGGGAATGGTCTCCATGAAACATTGAATCTATCAGGCCGATCGGAAAACCACATTTAAACTAATCATTTTTTCATTTATGTATCTTGTATTAGTACGTGGAAGTTCCGTTTGAGTGTTCTGTCTTTAAAATGACCAGGTATTTACCGGACGTCTGGTGTTTTCTTGCAAGTAAACCTGGTAAATTCCCGTGTCCGCACTTTCACTTGATTTTAGCAGACACAACGAGGAATATATAAACTGCACTACGCTGTACTTTGACTCAATTTACACAAACTTCAACTTCAACCAGCGAAACGAGAACGAAACTAACCTGTATTCTTCCTGTCATCAAGCAGTCGAAGCCATATTCATGTCTATGGTCGAGGCTACATTCAACTCTGTGCGGACGTCTACCTGCTTTCAGCTAATTACCGCCCCCTTCTGGCTGTTTCTTCAGAATGGCACCTTATTAGAGAATATTTCAAATGTATATTTATTTAATATTTAAATATTTAAAATAATTCATATATATATATATATATATATATATATATGAATAATTTTAAATTATATGAATAATTTTAAACTAAGGTAAATTAACCTTTTGATTTATTTTAATTGTGCTTTATGCTTTATATATAATCATAATAATAATATAATATTATTATAATAATGATAATGAAAATCATTAAGGGAGTCAGTCAACAGACGTATTACAGCCTTGTGGCCACTGAGTGGCAGCATCGAGCGAGCACCGCAAAAACAACGTAGAGACGAAGAAGCTTCTAGTTCCTGGTTGCATTAAAAACATTTTTACATTTGTGTGAGTTCGCAGTCAGTTTCCGTCTGTCATTTGTCTTTCATCAGTTCGTTTTCTCCCTCGGACCAGTATGTTCAAAGGGTTCGGGACGTGGCTGGGTTTGGAGAAGACGTCAGAGGAGAAGGAAAGCCTCAGTGTGGAGCAGGAAGAGAAGGTGGTTGAAGCCCAGAACGAGGTAAACAAACAGCAAGCAGCTGAGCAGGATGATGGGGCAACGGAGACGAAAGAAGAAACCCCTGATCACAGCAAAGGACTCGGTGGTGAGGGGCAGATGTTACTATTTTCTTCTGAATGATCATAGCTAGCTGCGGTCAGAGGTTTGTTTGATCCACTCCTAATGGTCATGAAAGGTGGATATTTTGTTTATTTTGTTTCATCCGTTTTAGTCCCTCACATTTTAATCTCTCGAGGATTTTCTCAAAACAGAACAGAACAAAACAGTAAATTGCAGGTTTGTAAAAACTGTAAATGTCGTTTGGGGTTATTCTTAAGAAGAACTGCCAAGTCCAGGGTAATCCATTAACCAATACCAGGTAAACAATTCTTCAAAATCATTCTGCTGTGATCCGATTAAAAGACCTGTAGGATCAAAGGAATTTGTTTAAGCTGCTTATGAACAACTAACCATAAACTGGAAACTGGTGGAACACCAGTGTCACTGGGAACAGGTAAACCAGTTTGAAGACAGCTGCCTGAGCAAACAAAGACTTAAAGCTATTTATTGCCTCACCTTTCAGTTGATCATACATATGCCAGGTTTTCAGGTAGCAGCTTTTTGGAGCTAAAATATTATGTTCAGTTTGTAAAAAGGAAATGTGTTATTGATTATCACTGATTTATCTTTTGAGTTTGGAGGCCTTTTTCTACCAGGCATAGTTGAGCTGAAACAAACAAACTGGAACAGTATTCTTGTGGAAACAGTCAGGGAATGGAATGAAGGCGAGTTAAAAGCCATGGAATGCCAAAGCATTAAAATAATTATCTCACTCAAACTTATTTAAAGGAAAAGTGCAGGAGAAAGGGAAGGACAGTGACAGGGAGGTACAGGAGCCTCTGGTTAAAAACCAAGAGTGGAATTGGTCACACAGCCAAAAGACCACAGCAACAGAGAAAGGAGAGTTCAAATAAAACATTAAAACTTTATATTAACATCCTGCGTTGCCCATAAAGAGTGGATGTAAACTTCTGAGTGTTTTGGGAAAACCGTATCACCTTGTGTAACCTTTCTGTTCTCTGTTCTGCTTCCAACAATTGAAGAGTTCATCTTCAGTTTCGCCTCCAGTGCCACCAAGAAGTTGTCAGAGTCTGTGGTGGGGACTGCTCAGACCATCAAGAAGACGGTGGAAGAAGGGAATATCGATGGCATCATAGATAAGGCACTTTGCTCTTCTGGTTTATGGGACTTTTAGGAAACGTTTCTTCACAGATGGTTGAATTTGTTTTATTTCAAGGGCATGTTTGACTTATCATTTGTTCTGTTAAGACAGATAGGCCAGTTGATTGGTCTTCTGCTGATTGTATTGTAAACGGTGCATGTGTATGTGTGTGGTTTTTTTGCAGACTATTCTGGGAGATTTCCATAAGGAGCAAGAGAAGTTTGTCCAAGAGAAGAAGGCCAAAAAGTCAGGTGAAAGAAAGACCTCTGGGTTTATGGCAGCAAACCTACAGCAAAGCCCTGCAGACACATGCAGTGCACTATTCCATCTTCTCCAATGTATTTGATTTTATTATAAAGAGCAGTGCAAAGTTTAAGGTTTTTGAAAATGTAAATAAAACAGCGCACAGGGATTTCAAAATGTTCTTCTAATACAAATCTGAAGAGTGCGGTGTGCCCCTACCAGCTGGGATGTGTAGAAACATCACCAATTGTTCTCGGATATCGCTTCAGTCATTTTTTAATCTGTTGGTAAAATGTCTAGTTTTTAACCTACATAATATAGAAATACATGATATAATAATTAGATAGCAGAAATGTTGCCTTATCAGAATGGTCGGTATCACTTGGTATTATTCTGATAATACTGTGACTGACTGAGTGTCTCTGGTGGCTAATGTTTGTGTAGAAGCAGCAGTGCCTCCCTGGGTGGGCTACAATGAGGAGGAGACCATCCAGCAGCAGATCCTGGCTCTGTCCGCTGTAAGCAAATTCTACTCTGTGTGCAAAAATAAAAAAGTACTGTCATTAGCGTTGTTTGTAATTAGCTTACAGTGTACCAATGTTATTATAGCTGATCTTAACCCTACAGGAGTAGAAAATAACAACAAAAAAATACTTGGACTTTGAAATGCAGAGTGTGCCATATGGTTTTAACTATTCTAAAGTAACATCAAATGATAAACACTAAATTTGCAGCGTTTGAATTTCGCTCTTAAATATTAAACAAGTTAACACATTTGTTAGCGGTGTAGTGTTGTACACCACTTGCAAACAAACGTGTCAGCATGCGTGATTCCTAATGCTGCGAGAGATGGTGGGTCTATCAGTCCATTACGCACTGACCTTTGACCTCCGGGTCATCTGGTTCCAGGACAAGCGGAACTTCCTGCGGGACCCTCCGGCTGGTGTCCAGTTCCACTTCGACATGGAGCACATGTACCCTCTGGCAGCCGTCATGCTGGAGGAAGACCAGCTTCTCAACCGCATGCGCTTCGACCTAGTTCCTAAACAGTAAGGGCTCCTTCAGCTTCCTGTTCGAAAATTCAAACCTGTAAGGACCAATCAGGTGCAGGCCACTCTGTCTCCTCTTCTTTTGGGTGCTGATTTTGGACCTTTACCTTTAATCTGCTATGGAAAGAACAGAAGTCACAAACTGGTCAACCAGGTCAAAATAGTTGTGTGACGTAATTCTGATCTTTTGTCTATTGTGTACATTCTATTGTACACAATAGCCTGATTGTTTCTCTGATGTAAGAAGAAGATGAAGAGGCACAGTTGGAATCAAGATACACCTGAAAATACTTTGATATTAAAGATTTTTTTCTTTTTAAATAGTTTTGTTTTACTTTGAAGTGTTGCAATACATTACATTTGATTTGACTGGTAGTGACAATCATCTGATGGGTTATGACTATTGATCAAGTCAAAACAATCACTTTCCTGATATTATTCATTAAAACATTGTGTTGTCGATGGCTCCAACCAAAACTACAAAGATGCAAAATGGCGAAGAGGCTGAAAAGACCAGAATCTCTTTACATTTTAAACACCTTATCCCCAGCAGTCCTGCAGGCGGCACTTCTTTGTGTCACGCCCTGATTGTCTCAGAACTACTATTGATTTGCTCCTTGATTGTCACAATATGTGAAGATGTGCAAATACTGCCGTGGGTTTGTGTTCTTACAGGGTGAAGGAGGACGTGTTTTGGAGGAATTACTTCTACAGGGTGTCTCTGATCAAGCAGTCGGCTCAGCTCACAGCGCTGGCAGCCCAGCAGCAGCAGCAGCAGAAGGACGGCGGGGAGGGCAGGGACAGTGTTTCACCTGATGACATCGTCTTAAAAGGTCCTGCTTTAGTTTCCTTTCTGTGTTTTTCGTGACTATTAAAAATGGGCCGAATCAGCCACAGAGTTACAAGCCTGTCTGGAAAATTCTTTAAAAAAATTTATTTTCCAGGTCTGGATAAGAGTGGAAAATCTGGAAAAATGTTCCCAAATTTGTCTTTCTATAGATTTCTCTAGTTTGTGGGTTTTGCGAGTTGCGTATCACCAACCTGATCACTGCTAAAACACCTGGCATGAATTCATCTTAAAATTTAGTTTTTATATTTCAAATAATAATAATAATAAAGCACAACGTATTTATTTGTAGTCATCACAGAATCCATGTGTGCAGTTTTGCGATCGCATGAGGCTTCTCATATGCAATATTTGGTTGAATATTATGTTTCAAGTGCCATACATTGAAATTCTTTATAAAAATGTGGGCTAATAAAGATTATATCATTACAATAGATTATAAAAAAACGATTTTTTGGAAGT
This sequence comes from Alfaro cultratus, assembly GCA_903066825.1. NCBI lineage: Eukaryota > Metazoa > Chordata > Actinopteri > Cyprinodontiformes > Poeciliidae > Alfaro > Alfaro cultratus. The sequence continues at coordinate 26,361 of CAEFZX010016922.1, forward strand.
TGTCTATGTTTTTTCAGCTGAATTAGGACTATTTTGACCCGCTGAATCCAAAAATGACATCCATTTTTCTCAATCAGGTCAGGTTTTTATTCTAATTTGATTTAGAGAAATTTGATCTTCTGACTAAATTGGTGACGTTTTTGTGACATTATCATTTCATTTCCGTTAATATTGCTCATCCAAAAAAGGTTTTAGAAGAAGAAAGAATGTTTTCTAACAGAGTGCATTAATTTAATGTTACAAACTTGAAGATTTCTGTAAGTTGAATAATAAACCCTGATAAGGGTAAGTACATATAAATTGAAGATCCTTTGTCTCTTTTCTGTCCTGATGGAATCTCTCCTCCTGCTCGTCACTCATTGATCAGATTCTCAGGAACCTGATCCAGATGTGAGAACAAGTCATGCATTTTGATGCTCATGTTGCTCCATAGTTCAGAGAGTTGACCTGATTGAGCAAAACTAATGTGATTTTTGCATTCAGCAAATCAAAATGACCCTAAAACAGTTGGAAAACCACTCACAATTTTTTTGGCTGTTGACCAGTGTTGCCATAATTATCAAAATTGGATTTATTTTTGATATCGATCAGCTCTAGTTTATATTTTAATTATACTTAAAGTATTGGAAACCACTGGACTGAGATCTGTTTAAGATTTAATGTAGATAAATTTTGACTTTATGTGAGAAAAAAAATTCTGTCTCTTGTTAAAATGATTTTGAATCTTAGTAGCGATAAAAGCAGCATTTTAAAATATTGCTAAACTTGCCTATTAACAACAGTCTACAGCAGCCCTGCTCCCTAACCCTCAGAGGCAGATGACTTCAGAGTTCATGAACTGGAAACTTAAACATGATATTGGTTCTTTGCAGACGTTAGACCAAAAACTCCACCAGTTTCCATCAGCAACATACAGAAGGTAAAAAAAACCCCAACAGAATAATGAATAATGTTTTCTTATGTCATGTTTAAAAAAGAGGAAAGCCAGTCATTTAACTTTAACCTGCCTGCATACTCAAACCTCAGGCACCCCATGAGGACGAGGAAGAGATTTCAACAAGTCCCGGAGTCTCGGAGTTCGTGAGCGACGCTTTCGACTCGACAGGGATCAACCATGAGGACCTGAGGAAAGAGATGGAGCAGCTGGTGCTGGACAAGAAGGACAGCGTCCCGTCTCCAGACGGTCAGCCTCCTCAGCGCTCCTTTGTTGTCGATTTTTTTTATTTTTATTTTTTTTTTTTTTACTGTGAGTGAAACCAGTTTCACTGTAAATCCCAAACTGTTCTGATTATTGCTTCCCATCCAGATGAGGCAGCAGACTGGGAAAAAGAGCTGCAGCAAGAACTGCAGGAGTACGAGGTGGTGACCGAGTCAGACAGCAAGGACGACCAGTGGGACCAGGAGATCGAGAAGATGCTCCAGTCCGACAGCTAGGGAACGACGCCGCACAAAACCGCGGCTCCGAATCAACCACCAGTGATGCACGAGGGCCGACACGCCCAAATCTCTCTTTCCTTACTCAGTAAAGTTGATCCAGCTGTAGCAAAAGTGCATCAGTTGGAGGCAGGGTGGGTATATTAATGAAGTAGTACTTTCTTAATTAGTTTGATCTTCTCCTTTTCCTCCAGCCTCTGTCTTTTGACTTGCACGTCCTCTAGAGGGAGCTCTGGGACAACTTACACCAGTTTTGCACAATAGGTGGCATTCCCTGCTTGGTTGGACAACTGTGTGTTGCATAGTAAGGAAGGTTAAATGTAAAATTAAGCGGCATGTAAATAAAGACAGCTGTAACACTATACTGGAAGTTAGATTTCCTTCATTATAAAATATTTGATCTCTTCTTACTTTGTGTACAATGTTTCTCTATTGCTGGAAAACTGTATGTTTACTGTGATTTTCTTACTTTCTTTGGATTCTTTAATAAATGATCATGTTATTTCAGACCAGACTGCATCACATCTAAAGTGGAGAAATTATGGAATGAATAATTTTGGAAGTAGATGTCAGCAATAGTGTCACTGCAGCATGAACACAACAAAACATTTTGCTGCCATTGCAAAAGTTTTTTAAGTGACTTAACATGAAGTTGTCTTTAATTTCAAAGTGGAAAACAATACGTGACTTTCAAACATTTTCTTATAATAAGATCGAAGATTGTGGCTTACATTTGTATTTGGCTCCAGCAGCAACGTTTTGTAGAAGCTCCTTCTGCGGTTATAACTGCTAAATGTTTCAGAGTATGTCCACATGTACAGACTGGAATGCAGTGATGGGCACACTCCCTCTAATCTACTAATAGTGGAGCTCTTTTTTTTTTTTGCTTGGCGCTTTAGTGATTGTGCAAACTTTGAAAACATTTAGTGCTCTTAGCTTCCCCTAAATATTTTTTTCTAGATCAATTCTGAAGCGCTGATTGATTTGGCCAATTTGTAAACTTTCAGTTGAATAAAGTTTGACATTTGTGTGGAAGTTTTGGTTTTGAACTGTCAGCTACATCCTTACATGAACAATTAGACGTTTATAATCATGCTCTTATTTTGAAGTGGGTTAAGACCGGTTAACCAGCAGTAATGCTTCTTTTTTCTATTTCCCATTAACTGTTTCGATCAAGAAGCAGACAGGATCAAAAATAAACAGACAGTAGAGAAAGAGTACAGTGGAGACATAAGCATAAATTAGACATTAAATATTTAATCCTTGATATTCAAGGAATGTCAAGAATATTCATGACATTCTTTGATTAAATTAATTTCTCTTAGGCATAATTACAATAGCTAAAATTAGTCTGTCACCTGAGAATGTGGATCGGTACTGGGCTGATATGTAGCCTTCAAATAATATTAAGAGAAGTTTTACATAACTTATGAGTTGATGTAAAAATCATGTTTATTTTAGCCACATAAATTATCAGCTTCAAACAATTTGCCATGTAGCTCAATATGAAAACATTGAGAAATTTTAATTATTGTCATTAATTGTCATTTTGAAGCCAAAAACCAATCAGACACATTTAGGGCCAACCACGAGAATCAACTCATTTAAAGTTAAAACTCAGTTTCGCACAAATACAGACATTGTAGCATAAATGTTTGGCTGTTGAACTGGACCGCTAGAGGTCGCTGTCAAGCTAAGTTTCTATTAGCAGCTCCATAAATCTTTTTGACAAACATTACATTACCATTAAACCACATTAAAACAAACCTTCATCTTGGCTTTTTTTCTTTTCTTCCTCTTTCTTTTCTCTCTCCCTGAAGGATAAGTTCTTTTTTGCGACATTGTTTTGCTAATTTATCTCCCATTGGAGGTTTGGATGCTACAGCTCATATTACAGGTGAAGCGTAACCTCTCGCGGCCACCAGGGGGACCTCAAGAGCAATTATTTTTTAAAATTTTGTCCATAAAAATAATGATTTCTCCATACATTATCAAATATATATTTTTGTAGAAACAAATCACAACTTTATAAGGAAATTATGTGTTTTTGTTTTACATTATTTTAGTTTGAGAAAATTACTAAGAGAATCTATTTTGTTGAAGTTCTTTGTCTACATGGAACTGTTGATATTGAAAGAATTCAACTTCAAAAATACTTTAATAATCCCAAAGCGAAATTAAATGTTGTTGTGACTTATTAATTGAGATTCTTCAAACACTTATTGTAGATGCTGCTAATGGCTGTTGGCAGAAACGATCTGTTGTATTACAACAATCTGAAGAAGCCTCTGAGTGAAGATGTTGTGTTTTCTCAAGACAGTTTCATGAAGAGGACGGTCAGGGTTGTCCATATTTATTGCATTTGGAGCATCAAATGAACATTCATCTGAGTTTATTGCTGGGTTGTGTGCAGCCCTGATCTTCAGACTGATGGCATGAATTTCATAACACTACCTCCAGCCATAACTGACCCATTTGGAGCAATTGTGATAATAAGAACTTGCTCCATGTGTACACACATCATGTACACATGCAGAATATTATTTTTATTATTTTGTCTGGCCTATCTCCAGACAAAATATTATGACCGTTTTAATGCTGGATATAGATTTCTAAGCCAGATAAACAGTTTTATTTTTGTAGGAGCCCCTTGTTACTAGAAATTTAGGAAAGGCCATTTGTGTCTTTCCATTTGTGTCATTTGTACATTTCTACTGTTGGCCTTATGTGGGAGTATGAAGGTGTTTATTCACACCATAGGATTCACTGATGAGGTGTCAGAGCAGCTTTGACTGTGATTCTGAAAAATTGTGGAGCTCAAAGGAATTTAATTTGATTAGTCACTAATGGAAACATATTTTTAAACATCTGTAATACTTTCTAAGTGTTAAAGTTATGTACAGAGGGACACCAGAGGACAGGACACAGAATAACAAGACAGAGGTCATGTGAACTGGGTCCTCATCAGCCTGTAAGCCTCCACCTTCAACACCACCAGTCAGGAGGAGGAAGATAAGAAAATCAAGTCGACCAAAATAAATAAGGATGTTGCACTCGATTTCATTTAGGGTTGACAGAGTATGGGAGGCGGAATGTAAATGCATTTCCGTAAAAGTCAACAAGGAACTGATGCCTGGTGGAAGTAAGGAAAGCAAAAAGTTATATCAGACGTGAAACAATCACTACAGGAGCACAGACGAGTGCAATCACAACCAGCAGTTATACCGCAGACAGCCACAAGGGGGCTCCAGACTCCTAACTGAAGTACTTCCGTGATCTTCAACTGTCTTTTCTCAAAAACCTACTGTATCGAGTAAATATGTTGCTAAATATATTTTATATATTCTTTACAAACAAATGCATCAGACAAATAAGTTCTATGTACATAATGGCAAAAAGAAGAAAATCTGTGAAAACCATTGATTCGTTCTTTCTTTCTTTTCTTCTTTTTTTGGCTTAAATCAACCAGTTAAAACAATTGCTTCTTGTACCAGGCTTTAACGAGTTAAACCACTGGACTTCACCCAGTAGTTGTAGTTCTTCCACTGCATCCCGTTTCACCACTAGTCTGAGCGTGTTCACCTCTCCCTGCATTCCCATCCTACACTTCCTTGTCATCCACACCAACAACTCAGGGATGGAAGAGAAGAAAGTCTTCATGAGCGAGGGAGTGAGTCACCCAGTGTGGAATGACAGAACCCTTGTTTTCGTTGTAGAAAGTCTGTAATCCCGTTAAATGAGACAGAGACACACGGCTCTGCTTGTTCTGACCATGCCTCAGCTTGTTTCCTACATTCTACATGAGACAGACGGCTGGAAACAGGCACAAACTTGTCTGCAGGGTCTAAGCCTCTCGTTTCTGTACAAAAAAGACACTAGATGGGGAAAAAGAAAGAATCAATATAAAGATCGATACACAGTGTATGTGAGCCATTGTTTCTTCTTCCCTGCTGGGTTTAACCAGGATCAGATGCAGGTAGCTTAATGAATAGACATCTGAATGGGGGTTGGGTTGGGTTGGGTTGGGGGATTCCCTCTTTGTTTTGGTCCTCATTCTTATCTTGGCACAGTCTCCTGCTTCAGCATCACAGCCGGAGCCCACCAGCTGCTTTCATGCAGAACAAGCACTGGTCACCATGGTGACAAAGCCCAGCAGAAGAGGACCCATGTGTGTGCTTTTATTGCCTGTGCGTGATGTCGTTTTAACAGGGTTTTAATAATGCATAGAGGTAGACCTGAGTGTGTGTCTGTCTGTCTTTCTGGGTGTGTATGTGTGTGTGTCATAGCCTATTTCTGTGTCTACATTCCAGACAAAGAAACGATGGCTGATGAGCAGCGTTTGTAGTAGCGGAAATAAGTGAAGGCATTAAGGTTTTTCTCAGTAGACATGATTATTTATATGAAATCTATACTTCACATTGGTAACAATCCAAGCAAGCCAAACAAATAAATCAGAATTTAGTCTATAAATCATGTGTAAGAAGGTGGAAGGATAAAAGAAGTAGGTGCTAAATAGACTAGCTAGAAAAACAGTTGAAATTGCTCAGGATTTAGAAAGCAGTCCTGCCCTCAACAGTGCTAATTAACATCTGTTTGTTTAGTCCTAATTAATAGGCCATAAAAAGGTTCATTATTGAGGTGTCACCTAAGAAGAATGGAAAAGCCTCTGACAACGGGTGAAAGCAAAGAATGTTTCATAAAGTGAACATACAGTTAATGGTCGATACCAGCATCAAGAACTTGTACTCATAAGAACAAGTCGATACTCCAAACCAATACCACTGTTCTGCTGGACTTTCCTATTGGACTGGGCTGCAACTCAAAGGCTAAACCACCTTTCATACCAAGAGGTTCTAACACACTAATAAGTTATTTGTTGCGCCTCCAATAAAAAAAGAGGAGACCACTGACTGGAAACTGACAGTATTTTCTGATGTTGACGGGGGGAAAGTTCCTCTTAGTCAGCACCGCTGCAGTTGTCATGCCAAGGCACTAGATGGCACTGTGATGATTTTAGAATGTTGTCGAAACGTGCATGTACGTTTCACCCTTTGCTGCCATCACATTTAGAAAACTGTAATCAGTCTCCGATGAACCAAGTACTCAGTTACATTTATTGTATAATTTCTGCCAAACTGAACAGGTTGAGCTCAGCACAGTGCTGTAGGCCATTGTTTTTATTATCTACCCATGCAAGCAGAGAACAAACCCTACAGCTGTCTGTTCTTTCACACCTACAGAGTACGTGTGCCCGGAAGGTTTCACTCTGAGACCTGGTTTCAAAAAGTGCCAACATCAGAGCACCCAGTCACCGGTATACAAACGAATTGGTCGCAACAAAAATGTTACGGTTTAGCTGAAAACCAGCTCAGTGTAAACAGGGCCGAAGAAAGTTCTGGAGTCAGGAGAAGCTGCGTTTTTTTTTCAAGAAAACAAGTACTTATCCACTGACTCTGTTCCTCTTTACTGCATAAACACTCCACCACTGAAGAAAAATCTTGTTAAAACTGTTGGACAGTTAAATGAGACCAAAACCTTATGTCATTGCATCTTTGGTGGAGCAATGTCACTGCACATCAACCCAAACATGGCACACCAAATAAAGTTTGGAGGCGGGAGCATCATGATGTGGTCGTGATAAAAGTGAAGGAAGGTTGAAGGGAAAAAGGGACATCTCTTGACAAGAGATTATAAACGAGGATGGATTTTGAAAGGAGTCAATGACCAAAAGCACAGCTAAGAACGTTCCCATTTGAATCCAGTTGACATCTAATAATTTATTGAATACTACTAAAAACGGACTAAATTTCTTCTTGTCTTTTAAAGCCTCTCTGGATGCTACAGTTAGTGTGGCCCGCTGGGAATTGAAACTGTCATGCTACGGGAATGACCAGAAATATTACAATGCAAAGTGCTGTGCTGTCAGGGGGAACAAATTCACACAATAAGGTCGTGTTTGAAGCTTCGCTTGACTGCTAAAGGGTGAAAAGACTTTGCGAGCCCCAGACAATATGTTTTCATAGTGAAACAAGACCTGGATATTGCTGAAATTTCCCCTCTGTACTTTCAAGATCGCTCATTTTACTTTTTCCCACGTTAAATAAAGTCAGACCTTTAATATGTGTAGTTCCACCTGCTTAAAGGAGGCAGAAAAATATCTGCAAACTTTACAATGAAATATTCTGCACATATATTATACATTCTTAAATATGTCATAATAAATTTGAAAAATTAGGAAAGTATTATAATAGAATCCATGGCAACCACATGTCCTATAAGGTTGTAGAGGTTGCGTAATTTCACCCCAACAGCCAAATCCATGATGTCCAATAGCTACTAGAGACTGGCTTTCCTCATGATGAGGTGGTGGCAGCATGGTGCTGAGGGCACACCTTTCCTTAAGCTGGCCAAAGCTTATGTGTAAGGGGGAAAATACAGGGCAGCTTTGGAGAATAGAGAAAAGAAGACGCACAGATGTAATTCAAGGCTAAATACAAATTCACAATCTCATTTTGTTCATGCTTGATAAATAGTGAAAATCCAAATGAAAAATATGACTTTGTGGTTGCAACGTGATCAAATGTGAAGATGTTCCAGTGGTAGGAATTTGTTTTGAAGATACTCAGAAAGTATAATCCTTTTGCTTTTGTTCAGTCTCCAGTGGGAGACTTGTTAAAAACTGTTGGGCAGTTAAATGAGACTGCCTGAAAGACCTTTACCTAAAATAAGACAAAACCTAAAATTTTTCCTTTAAATATCTGGACCAGTTTTATTTTGTGGAAACATGTAAAAATACTGACTTGGTGTCTTTTAGTTATTCATTTAATTACTTTTAAAGATCATAAATCAGCAGTTTCTTTATTCTTGCGTTGCGGCTTTATGTGTGGTGTTTAAATCTATGTTCTCTTTTTTATTCCCATTTTTTTCACTTGATGTTTGACCTCAGTTGTGTTCATTCTCACGGCTGTTTCTCATTTCCTTTGGTGATGTACAACTGAAACCAGATATTTTTATACAGGGTAGAAAAAGACACACAACCAGTAGTCTTACTATCTTACTACTGCTGACATCAAATCAGACCAAACATGCCCTATTCTAAGTCATTCAGGACTGCTAAAGTTATTTTTATTTTCTAAATACCAAATCAACAAAAGGGAGAATTTGTGAGAGAATTTCTGACAACTTTCTTAAATTTCTGAATTTTTCATACTTTAATCAGTATTTGGAAAATTCTGCTTTTGTCAAAAGGGTTTGGGTACTCTAACATTTTTTAATAAGACATTTTCTGGAATTTTGCCCGTTCATCCTAACCAACCTGTTCTAAAACAGTCAGGTTTATAGGTCTCCTTCCTCGCTCAAGTCTTTGCAAGTCTGATAGAAATATTTTCTATATGATCAATACGTTGTGGATGACTATACTAAAATATTCACTTTACTGCCCTGAAACAACTGTAGTGTTAAACAGAGGATCCATGTTCGGTCAAATTTTGAACTAAATTTCATCTCAATGATCAAAAATTTAAATTATTTAAAGGGACGGTATACTCAGAAGTGAACATGTGCCTTGTGATACTTGCTTATAGCTTATTTCACCATGTTATTTAATTAGGGAAACATTTGACTACAATCCTTAAAATTCATATACCATACAGCTTAATAAGTTTTTGTCTTTAAAAAAACTGAGAATTACATTTAGCCAGTGAAAAGGATCTAAGTTCTGAGTAAGTAGTTTTAATGAAAGTCTAAAAGACCATCTTTACTTCCTTCCCAACCTGGGTACTGTTTGTAGATCTGAAATTGATCTAAACTGGGCCAACATGAATATACCTGTTCCTGGTTAGAGGGTATGAATACTGTACTTCCTCTTAAGGGTTTTCCCCTACTTTGATACCACAACCCTTCCAAAAGCAGGTGCTTCCCTGGTGGTTAAAACTATAAAGTGGTCTCTTGGTGTATTTAGCTCCTAGTGAAACATCGCTGTTTCTTTTTTGTCCCCCTTATGAGAATGCCATTACTGCTCGTTTCCCAGGGCAGCTGTGGCTACTATCCAGTAGCGTGTGAATGGGTGAAAGACTAAATGTAGTGTAAAGCGCTTTGGCTTCCTATGGACTTAATAAAGAGCTACACAACTACAAGCCATTTACCATATTACAGTTCCTGGCCAGTGTATTAATAACCTTTTTTTACTCTCCATTTTTTCATAGATTTAAGGATATAGCAGTGTTAAATTTGTTTGTTGTCATGGTGGATCTTAAAGACCCAACTCACAGAAAACCAACTACTGAAGTGTGGCATTAGATTGTTTTATTTTCTCAGAATTTTTTTTAAAAAAAATCACAAACTTAAACAAAACACTGATACAAGAACATGGCAGAAATAATCCAAAAGGGGAAAAAAAACTAATAATCAGGGCTAAAGAATAAACTATGAATCTAGACATGTTTAGACTTGTCATGACAAAACTTTATGAGCAAAGAGTAAAAGAAACTGAGAATATGAAAAGACCTAAAGCTGTAATATGTAACTTTTATAAAAAAAAAAACTACATATTTTTTTAAAACTATCTCCATGTCTTGAGAGCATGAGATGCACAATGTGCAAAAAGATTGCACTCCTCCACCTCCTCCATGTGATTCTATAGCCATCTGAATAAATGCACCGCTCCCGATCAAAAACAACCAATCAGAGCCAGGAGGTGGGGCTTAGCTCTGTCAATCATCCTTGTGAACAAGCTGCTAAATGTGCTATAGAAAAATTGTTTATATGCATTCGTGGTGGCCATGCTAACTTGACATAGCGGCATGCATATGGGAAGGAGCACTAAGACCCTCCTCCTGGTTCTGATTGGTTGTTTCTAGTTAGCACTGGGAGAAAATAGATAATCACAGATTATCTGTCTCATACTAAACTGAAGTAGTGACAGTTTAAACAAATATTAAAAGAAAACAGACCTAACAGAGAAAACTAATAATGCAAAAACTATGATCCATAAATAATCCATAACAAAAACCACAAACCGAAACCCACAACATGCAAGAATCATGACATTAAGTAGTGTTTTGTTTTTGTTTGTTTTTTACCTCACTATGCACAGGTGGGAGATTATGCTGTCTATTTGATATTGAAACCCAATAACAAGCAGCTGAACGCCCTCGTTCCGTTTTTCCATTGTATTTTCTGTGTGTGAGGGTTAAAAGGTTAAAAGTTGGCCGAGTTTCAGTACTGTGTTCAGAGTTCAGACTTCCCAGGATTCCTTTGACCACATATGGAGATTTCGACAAGACAGACCTACATAGGGGTTAATAATCTAATGGGACAGGATAGTACTTGCTGCTGACAAGCATGAGCAAACATTCTCTGCTGTGGGCCGTTCCCTGGTAATGCCAAAACCCCTAATCGTTCATCCATTAAGAGTTCGACCACAGTGTTTTCAGGTCTTTTATCAAGTTAGATGATTAGATAAGAAACATGTGTAGACGTGAGAGTGATTTCTAAGTTTCATTTAACTGGTGCTTATTTGCTCTCATCTTCACTGTTCTTAGTGAAGGGGATTCTTACTCTGTTCGACTTTGTCATGCAGGGTTTCACCCAGTGTATCATAAACCTGGTGGGCCACCAGGCTTTTCTTAAGCCCCCACCAGGCTTAGCATTGCTTATTTATTAAAGTGTCTTTTAAATGTTAGCATTTTTAAGACTTTATAGTTGGTGTTCAGATATAAATCTTCCAATCTTCCAATAACACATAATTATCAACTGATATTTTCAAATTTCCTGTCAACTTGAAACATTTTCTAACTCAAAAAATGGATCGATGACTGCTGAGCGCCCCAAACACCGGGCTTAGCAAGTTTTCTGGGGGAAACCTTGTCATGTTACAATGACAAACAGCTTTTTTTTTTTTTTTATTCCAAAATTTTAAAAATGTTGCATCCAAATGTAATCAGTGCAACTTTGCTTCAAGAAAATCAACCAGTTGGCCATTGCAATTGATAAGAATTATTATTTTGGTTAAATCAATCAGTCAAATAAGTTTGTTTTTAGAGCTTTACATCACAAAAACATATCATACAGTCACTGATTTTTGTTCCCCCCACCAGGGGGCTTTTTGTGGGCTCTAGTGTCCCTTATTTTGACAGTAGGCTGACAGGAATGGGGTAAGGAGAGGGGGGAAGACATGCGGCAAATGCCGCCGGGTCCGGGAGTCGAACCCGCGATGGCCACGTCGAGGACTCAAGGCCTCCAAATGTGGGTCGTGCTAACCCCTACGCCACCACGGCACGCCCAGACATTAGATTTTGTCAAGTGCCAGTAAGGGGCAGTATTATGTATTTTCCAGGCATTTAGTACCATTTTATAGCACAATCATATAACTATGTTACCTTTAGTTGTTATAAAAAAAATGCATTATATATCAAATACAATTTAAGAGAAATTTAACTAAATTTAGTGCCTTGAAATTGGGCCTCTGCCTCTTTAAAAACTCTTTCTGAAACTCTGCCTTCCTGAAGTCATCACAACATGGCTCTTTTATTAACTCCATCACAAGGATTTTTTATATATTTTTAAACCAGTGTTTCAATGAGAAGAAACTCGTATAATGAGCTCAGCAGAGGAAAAGTCCCACCAGGTGTTTGCTAATTGCAGGGGGCTAGTCTTAAGGAGATGAATAGTTGCCACGGGAGATTAAAGGTTTTCTCAAACATGCATGAAAGTATCAAGGCAACACTCCAGGTATGTTTTTGATGAGGAGATAACTTATTATGGCAAGATATAAAGTTCACGATGATGCATCATCCCACTGGGCATTACCCTATATGGCCGATGGCCAATCCAGCTTTCAGCATCAGGTTTGAGGAAAATGCTACACTTTTTTTCCCCTCTGTACAAATATTTGAAAACATCATTTATTTCCACTTTACAATTATGAGCTTCTTTAAGCTTCTTTGTGTTAGTCTTGTGGCAGACTAACACAAAGTTTGTGGTTGTGATGTGCAAAAGCTCAGGCCATCAGCAAATCAGCAAACGGCCATTTATTTCTAGGGTTTGTCTCCATGTGTGCTTGTGAATGTGTGTTACTGTCATCACACTTGTTATCACATGGCAGTTGGATCTTTATTACGCTTTACGATTCAACCACCATACCCTACCCTGCAGACAAACAAACCTCTCCGACACACACACACGCACACCAACACACAGACAGAGTCGCACATTTCCTTGCAGACGATAAACCACTCATGTCGACTGTTGGAACAGCAGACAGAGGAGAGCCAGGTGCACTTCCCTCTTTCTCTCCTCTCTCTCTGTTCCCTTTATTCTGTGTTCTGCCATGTTTGTAATTTGAAATGACAGAATTAAGTAATCTAAGTAGACGTGACAGTGGTGCCATATTTACTTTCTCTTTGACAAACTTGGAGTCCACCTTCATCTCCAACATCCAATTTTTATCCACAATATTGGATAAATATTGTGGATATTTACCCACATTATCCTTTACTACTTATCAAATAGTAAATTATGTTTCCTTTACTATTGAAACATCCAACATGTCTAACTAGTTTCATTATGAAGTCTACAAGACCTTTGCACACAGCGCTGCCTCCTTTGAGACGTCATCTGCACATAATGCACGTTGCAGTTCCTTTCAGCAAACCTTGGAGCTTGGAACGGCACTGTGGTGCTGCTGTTTATTTCCAAAGTGATCAGAACAGGCAAACGCCTGCTCATATATTCACTACAGAAGGTCAGGGAAATACATTTTTTATTTTTTTTTTTACTCTTAGCCGTTTCTAGCTAAAAAAAAGAAATGGAAAAACAACTGAAAGTGGTTTAAACTCCCTTTAACGACAGATTTTGCTTAAATACAAACATACAGACCGATACAGGTGAACAGCAGTTACAGAAACAGTAGCTGCCATAGTTCCTGCAAACAATGAGAGGAATTATCTCAGGTGGAGTTGGTTGCAAAGTCTCTTTTGCTACGTCTATCGCACAGTGAAATAGAAGACAAATTACCGTTAGCATAATTTGTTCTGCTTTAGTGATTTCCCCTTCTGCAGCTTTCTGAGCTCATATCTTACAGAAGCAATAACAAGCAGATAACAAGGCTTGGTCTGCTGTAACCACTGACATCTGCTCGAGCACAACAGACAGCGAAATAAACCTCTTTATTTTTCCTACATATTAATATTCATATTAATTGTCCCACAGAGAAGCTGACATGTCACTTAGGACAGCCCCAAAGGAGTATTTGAACACCAGTTGGCAATTCCCATTAGCAGTATCCCCATTTGACCTCCAACCTGTCCTGGAGATCTACAGGAGAAGATGCCCTTTTACGAAGAATCTATATAAATCCAGTTAAATAGATTAGGAGGTGTGATAGCGCAACCTAATGCAATAAGGAGCCATAACAGTTCAATTACCAAGGGAAGTTGAGATTTTCTGCTGCATAATTTAGTCGCCTCTGAAAGGTAAATGACTCATTGCCCTCTGGCCTATTTAACACTGAGCCCCCTTTTTCTGCTCACACATCCACTTATGGATCTCCTTTACACCTGACAGAAAAGAGAGACAACAGTAGGAGTAACAGGGAAAAGGGATTGTCTTTAGCAAAATAAGAGCCCAAATTTGCCAAAGGGAAATCTCTTAGACTTGGGAGCGGGCTGAGAAAAGCAAAAAGGAAGGGAAGAAACAGAAGAGAAGACTAACTTTAAATTAGCATAATTTATTCATCTAGAAGTATAGAACACAAGTAGGTCAACCTTTAGCAAACATATTGTGTTTAAGGAGAGAAAGGTCTCAGTCTATGTTCCAAACAATGACGCTTATTGTCGGCAAGCTCACTCAAGTTTAAAACCTGTGGTCTGTTCTGTTTAAAATCTAATATGGCTGCATGCACAAGACACACAGTGTGTTTAAATTCGGGAGCTGCATTCTTTGAAGGACCTGCCCATCCAGTCGACTTAGGAAAGATCCTTTGTCCACTGTGAAAACTAGAAATGAGAATTGGGTGGTCTTCTAGATTTATTAATGATAGTCACCTAGCAAACACAGGCTAGTAAAAATGGAGCTTGAAATCTTGCTGAATTATTTTATTCATGTAATCCTTTTAAACAGTCATTAATTAATATTTTTACATTACATAGGGTAATGTAAAATGTAAAAGGTCAGTTCCTTTAAAGTACATGTTTGTTAATGGCTAAACAGATAACAACTTTGAAAAGCAATTAATAAGTGAAAAAGTTTCATTTACCAAGGAGCAGCCTAGGAAGTCACTTGTTTGAGCAATTCTGCTGTGGCCTGAAACTTTTATTTTGAAAATCAGAAAAGGAAGCAGTACATCTGTATTGAAGCTGCCTTGACTTCTCCCTCCTTTACCGGTGTGACCGAACCGTCTTCTCGGTACTCGAACCGAGTGGTTCCTCGTCACGTCCCGAATGCTTCACTCACGCGCGCTTTTCCGTCAGACTTTTTATTATTTAATTCTGTTCGAACATTTTCCCACGTTATTTAGAAACTATTTGGCATGTACAACTGATGCAATAAGCAAGTGACAGGGAATTACCCGCCTCTCTCTGCTCCGGTCAACCTGCCTCGCTCCGAGTCAAATGAGTTAATTTGCGTGGCTCTCATCAGAAGTTCCAGCCGCGCGCTGTGTTCCTACACGCCGCAGCTGGTCGACTCTCCCCCGGGCTCGTTCGGTTTGCAACAGAACGACTCAAAGTTTTTCCTAGGAGGCTCTGAGCTTCAGGCGTCCAGGTGAAGCACAAAGAAAAGAAGCTACAAGAAAGGAGACGTACTTCAAGGTGAGCCTGCTCACTATTGGAATAGCTGCTAGCTGTAAAAGTGTATTGTTATTGTCGACATTTCTAAATCCCGAGCCGTCGAATTTGTGTGTAATATTTCATTTATTATGATACATAAAAAGAGCAGTAAACTACATAAAAAATGAGCAAGAATTCTTTTTTTTTTTTTTTTTTTTTACTGAAAAATTGTTTAACCTGCTGTTAAATAGAGAACGTATTAGCTAATTAGCTAGAATTTATTGGTATTTATTAGTTTTTTGGGGGGAGTTGATACAAAGAAAACAACTACTACTAGAAAGTAGTAATCTTTAGGCACTTACTGTGCAGACTACTATTATTAAGTAGTATGACAAGCTGGTATTAGTTGGGCTGTCTGTTGCTGTAGCTGGGCTGCACTGGCTGATTTCTGTCCAAAACTATCAGCCAACCAGGACTGTGCAGCAGGTGTGGTAGGGGCTGTGATATAATATAATTTAAAAAACTATTTACATTTCTTCTTTTTTTAAAAATTCTAAATTAGGTAAAACATTAATTGATAACGTTATACAAATGCCTAAAGAAATACTTAAAATAAAAATATGCCTCCTACATATAACGGTGACTTTCCAGGCTTTCAACCAACTAATGTTATTAAGATATAAGGTTTTAAAAAGAGTCAGTAACCTAGTTGCTAAAACTTTCCTTTTTGCAGTTCTTGGTGTCTAAAG
Organism: Alfaro cultratus; assembly: GCA_903066825.1. Lineage (NCBI taxonomy): Eukaryota > Metazoa > Chordata > Actinopteri > Cyprinodontiformes > Poeciliidae > Alfaro > Alfaro cultratus. The sequence continues at coordinate 42,310 of CAEFZX010016922.1, forward strand.
TTATCTAATTGAGTTGACAGAGGAAGTGATGCTGCATGGAGAACAAGGACGGTGAAATCATTTAGCAGCAATAGCTACATTAGATTATAACCGGTCCATTCTGACCCCTGTCTGACTGCCAAAAATAAAAAGCTCGGGGTGAAACTAAGTACACACTCAACATTTGTACACAGTAAATAGATATGTGTTTAAAGGAACCGAGCAGCGTTTATACGGTTCTAACCTCCGCTCTTCGTTCAGCTGGAGGATGTGGTTTCTGTCTATGCCAAGGTGTAGAATCAAAAGTCTTCACTCGCAAGAACATCAAGAACAGCAAAAAGGTGTGAAAGTAAGTGTAAAACGAGGGCAATAACCCATTTTAAAGACTCCTAAAGGAGCACATGCAGATCAGAGATGTCGCTTGAAACCGAAAGTGAACGAATGTTTAAAAAAACAAAATCCCCATCTTTTGAAATGCAAGCATTAGCAGTGACTCATAGCACATCACCTCTTTTCCTTTGTGCTTACTTCATTTTTTTTATAGTGAGGGAAAGAAAGCACTTGATGGCAAACTAAAAACCCTTTGATTCACACCTATGTACACTCTGGGAGTGATTGAGGTCTAATAATTTGCTGGTTTTTGTCTGGAAGCGAGGTAGTTATTGATTTATTCTCAGCCACAAAGGGCTTATCTGCAGCATTCCACCTGCTCCTTCAATTTCCTCCCCAAAGACGCAGAGCGGAGAGCACTGTGCATCACTATGGTGCTTTCCCAAAGAATGCAGCACAATGCATCCTAGGGTGCATCCCACGTCGGCAACATTGACCTTAGAGCTCCATGTCTGATTTTTTTGTGGGGGGGAAAAATATGCTTATTTCTGTCTCTGCCCAGTTTGGCAGCAATGCCTTGTTTTGCTTCATGGGAAGAGATTGTGAGTAAATGTTCACTTTGATCAACGAAATTCTAACTTTCATGAAGACGTTTGGTGTCATTGTCACATGGAACGCTGTCAGCCACAGCAAGCACAAAATAAAGCCAAACTTTTCTGATAACCAGGCATGCAGAAGGGGTCGGCACTCGTCTCTTAGAGGTGCCTCTATCCTTCTATCCTTCAGGAGAGAGTTCTCTTCAACTCTACAAAATACTAATTTGTTTGCTATAAGTGTGACTTTAAAGAGATAAAAAGTATAAGAAGGAAGATGAATTCCCCCACCTTCTCTCCATGGACACCTTGTGCAGTGTTTGAGGATTCTGCATGCGTTTATCTGTGCTGTTTGAGCTCGTCTTTTAAACAGGCTCTGAATCAGCCCGTGATCTTTAACCCTTATTCACGTTCGCTGTCACTTCGGCTCTAATGCCTGACAACAAAGAGCTGCTTTTGTTCCCCGGATTCCTCTTGCTCGTGCATTCTTCCCTGCACCGCCGCGTAGACTGGAAAACTGCTCCAGGACAGTCATCCAGACACTTTGTACTGTAAAGCAGGGCTGGGCATCGTTACAATCCTAAACATTAGAAAATGTCGGCGAGGTGCCGGAGTAGAGAGATATTGAGATCACCTATCAGGCACATTATATCATTCTATAAACTTACACAGTTGAGATGAAATGCTTACTGGTTTCAGTGGTTGCCATGGGAGTGTAGCAGAAGGAGATTAAATCAATCGCCTGTGAAGACACCGACAGATGCAATCAGAAGGCAGGGATGTTTAAATTTCCAGAGAGCATCAAGTGCAGTGAGGGTTGGCTGATATGTCTGAAAACCGTATCACGATATAAGCAATTCGCATCAGTCGATATCCATAATTAGTAATTAGTTTTTTTTTTGTTTTAAGTGTCCAAAATACAGCCAAACTGGTCAGGTGACCTTTCGTCTTTTATCCACAGTTTCCTCTTGACTTGTTGGTGCATTAAGTGAGCTGCACATACTCACATGGTTTGCTGTTCAGATTTCATTGTCCAGCATACTGCTTACCTACATCTCTCTTGACAAATTCCTTCGTTTCCCACAATCTGAATTAGTTGCACTAATCACAATAAGCAGTAAATCAACCAAAATAAAACAAGCTCAATAATTTCCATTTTCATAATTTCTTGTTTTTCTCTTTTCTCTCTCCCTTTCTACCAAAAGCTGGATGGCAACAGACTTCAGTCTGGTCCGTTGGTCTCAATTAGACCATTTATTTCAAGGACAGTCTTGTTTAGAGACTTCATAATTCATTTTATTTTTTGTTTCTGTTGTTTTGTTTATTTATTGGGATATTTAAAATGTCTTCCAGTTCCAGTGTTAAAGTTTTTGATAAAAGTTAAAGCTTTTTAATCTTAGACTGGGTCTGCTTTCATTATTATGCCATTACCATTACATTACTTGAAAATGGTCTCAAAACAATAATATGACTGTTTTTTCCAATAACTTCAGGAACAATTTACGTGCAGCGAGATGTGTCTTCTGTATGACAGGCCTAACCCCACTGTAACTTAGGGCATAGTTATTTACCATAAAGCTCACTCTAAATTTGTTGTGAAATCATATTTTCATAATGTGCCAATGCTAAACTGCGGTGTGTGACGGAATTTTTTCAAAATGTCCTGCAGGCGAGGCGTCAGAAAGTCTGTGAGCTTCTGAGACTAACAGGAAGTGGTATTTTCAAGACTTGTTAAAAACAGCAGTTCTTATAAAAGGTGGGGTCGCCATGACCATATATATATATAATTTTTTTTTTATTTTTTTATCGTAAGCAACTCATGACTGTTGATGTGCAAGCTTGGTCACTTCTGCTTAATGGTTATTGTGGTTGTGTTTTTTGTCCAGCTTTGAACATTTCTCAAGTGATGCTTGAATTTGAATAATTTGAGGTGTCTACAGTAAAACAGAACCGTGTAGCATGTCACGTTAGGTATGAATCAAGGGGAAGTCAAAGGAACTTCATGTCAGAAACACAGAGGAACCATTTATTCAATTTATTCAGATCTAGATCATAATCCAAGACTCTAGTCAGTTTAATGTTGGCAACTCAAAACTATCTCTACAGTAGGGTTAGAAACAGAAGTTGGGCTTGTAGATATTCCGTAGTGTTTGTATGTTCTGAATGGTTTTTCCTTCAAATACTTTCATTTCCTCCCCATTGTACAAAAACATAGATGCTGGAGATTGAAATGACATTCAGCGGTTTGACTGTGAAACATTTATCATGGTTCTCTGGGGCTTATCTAAGTGAAAACCTGATGCAAAAATGGAATCAGCAGGACTTTCAGTACATCAGGTGGTGACTGTTTAAACTGAGCACATTCTTAGCTGATCGAGAACTCACACTGTTTTCTCATGTAAGAGATGCAATAAGGACTGTTTGGTCTACGAACATCATCAGTATGTTGATGATGTTCAACATACTGAATCAGTATCATTAGGACAAGAATAAAGCAGTTTTGTTTCATATTGTAATATTTGAAATGTATATGAAATTAAAAATAAATAAATGACCTTTAGGTTCTCCTAAACCTGACTTTGCCTGTTGACTATTGGAGGTGGCACCAGGAGTGCCTGCAGACAGACAGATATGATTTGCTTTTCTGTCTTTATTATTTAGTCTAATTTGTAAAAAAGTAGGCTATGCAGGCAGATAAGTGTGTGTTATATTGTGTGTATCAGATCTGCTGTTTTTGTGAGCCATGCGCAATGTGGCATATTTCTGTGTGCCGCGTAGGCCGGTCACAATAATACATTTTGCTGGTTGATAAATTGCTCCAAACGTTTTTGTGGTAAACGATAATATTGTTGTTTTGAGACCATTTTCAAGGAATATAACAGTAATGGCAAAATAATAATGCAAGAGCACATTCTAAAAGATCAATAAACTTTAAATTATAATGAACGTTTAACACGGGAACTGGAAGACATTTTAAATGGCCAAAATATATAAAACAAATAAAATAAATTTAGATGTCTTTGTAGACAAAACTGTACTCCAAAATAAGAACTAGTTGAGACCAAAGCACCAAACTGAAGATTTTTATCATCCAGTTTTTTCATAGAAACAGAAAAAAAGAGAAAAGTGATCAATCATATCAATGGAAATTATTGAGTTTGTTTTAGTTTATCATGCAATTAATTGATTTATTGATTATTGTGACAGGCCTAGTGCCAAGTGTGCCATGCTCATGCGACCTGTATTTATGTGGGTAAGGTTTGTGCTCCACACACATGATTCGCGTTGGGGATGTGGTTGCAGTCATGTGGGTCAGGTCAGAGTTTTGGGTGTACCCTCTAATAATATCCTGGATGGCTCTGGTAGGGTCTGCCAGAATAGTTCTGCATTTTCAGAGTCCTCCAGTGAAAATGCCTGTAAGTGCCTGCTGTACATCATAAACACTAATTTAGAGGAAAGAACAGGCAGATATGGCAGCTTTGTCTTTTTGAGGGCTCAGAAGGAGCCCCAGGATGTCGTCCAATGTGCTGCTGGTTCGGTTTTATTGTTACCTAACTTGAACTTCCTTCAAACTTTAAACCACATTGGTCTTCTAAACCTTCAAAGCTATAATCCCCTAGATCGCACGACAGGGACGCTTTGCTCTGTTTTGCAAATGTACGTCAGAAAGAGGCAACAGATGACTGGAGCGACAGAAGTATGCAGTGTACATATACACAAACTCACACACACACGTATCTTTGCAGACTTTTAAGACAGAAGTTTAAAAGACTCAAAATAATTCTCTCCAGTGAAAGTATCGATGGCAACAGATTTTTATTGTTTATCCCATCAAATATTCTGACTAGTCACAGAATCCCAGATAAAGAGAGTAAATCATTTTATCTCCCACTATCTCAGTGGCACAAACCACAAAGAAGTGAGCCACCTTCCTCTGTGTTGCCTAAGGAGTCTGACATTTCCATCTTCTAGTGCATGTACCCTGCTATGTGCTTTACTAAAAGGGAGTATATTCTCTAAAATGATAAAAACAAAAGTAAAAAAAATTTTTAAATAATTTTAACAATGTAAAAAACAATGAAAAAAGGAATATATTTTCCCAAACTATAAGATAAAGATAAATGTAAACATTAAAAATGATTACAATTGGATTTGTTGTACACCCTGACATTGCAGCAATGATAAAAATGCACTCCATCTTGCAGCCCAAGATGCAATAATTCTGACATTGTAAAGCTGAAGATCAATAACTTTTAAACCAACTCTACCATGGGTACGCCTGAAAACAAACATAATCTGTTTTTGTTTATTTTGAAATATCTCACACATCCAGTTGACTCATGCCACGGCTGTCTGCTGCCTGCATTTCACGCTGCTCCCACTGCCTGACGTTCAGAGAAACCTGTGAAGACAGTAGGCATGTGTGAGTCAGACCCCCATACGATGACAACAGAAGGAAGGATTTACTGGAAAGCCTTCCGCTTAATATAGCGATGTGGTGGGGAACCCGGGGTGATTTTGTGATTTGCCTGGCATAGTAAGAGGATCGCTGTCCTGGCGCGTTGATGCGTGAAAGAGAGCAAGCGAAGCATTTCAAGATAAGTGTTCATGCCAGACATGAAACTGAAGTTGTGTGTGTGTGCAGCGCCGATATTGTAGTTTCACATCTGCACGTTTTGCTCCTGTGCTGCTCGTTCTCACAGGCAGGAGCTGGGGAGAGAAAGAGAAGGGGAAGTTGTTGCAATGAATAAATGTCTTTGCTTTGTAAACCCTTGTCCCCAGTGGGGTAGGGAGGGGTGCTGGTGCTCATCTCCAGCGAACGTTTCGGGCGAGAGACAGGGTACACCCTGGACAGGTTGCCAGTCTGTCGCAGAGCTTCTCAAAGATCAATAAACTTTAAATTCTAAAGAACATTTGATACAGGAACTGGAAGATGCTTCAAATATCCAAAATAAATTAACAAAATAACAGATAAAATGAATTGGGAAGTCTCTGTAAGCAAAACTGTCTTTCAAAAAATCGACTAGTAGAGACCAAAGCACCAGACTGAAGACTTTTGTCATCCAGTTTTTGGTAGAAAGAAAGAAAAGAGAAAAACAATAAAATTCTGCAAATGGAAATTAATGAGTTTGTTTCAATTTATGTGATTAATTGATTTGTTGCTTATTGCGACACGCCTAGTAACAAGAAATCCTTGTGAAGGAGGCAAATGTGCAAGCACATCTTCAGTTTGTGTTTCACCTATAAGATCCAGAAGATTTTCTTTTTATTGTATTTCCAAGATGGACTCCAACACATCACTCAGTTGAGGTCATGCCCAGACTCTGAGTGTGGAAGACTTACAGTGACTTTCTGCAATGAAACTGACTGATTATTTCTGATTCAGCGAATGTAATTTATAACTTCTGTAGGGTTACTGCCTTCTGAACAGCGCGTTGGTAACAAAGGAATTTCGCAGGACGTAGTCTTCTGCGTTCTCCAGAGCGACAGCTGTGGTTGGAATTGAGAACTTTGAGTTTTAGCCATAACCCTGTGATCCCTTCACAACGTTTACACGTTCCAACCACTTCAAAGTCAGAGAACGTTACTGACATTCACAGATAGATTACTTGTGTAAAAATGATGTTTCGACAATAGTATTTTTTCATTGTAAAGGTCAAATGAACCTTGTTTTATCTAGGTGTGAGTACATAAACAAATACAGTAAATGAATGAATGACTGAATAGAGAAAGCAGTAAATTAGAGAAATGATTACTCTTATCTCATTCTAAAAATTAAAAGCATAGGAATAGTAAAATGAGTCAATTTTAGTTAAATGTTGAGTTCTGGTAAATTACTTCACTTGTAACATGGGACAAATGTCTTGTTATAAGTGAAATACCCTGCTAGTACTTTTAAAATCAATATTAATAACTTATTTACTTAAAAAAAGCTCCCGCATATTGCTGAAAAGTTACTTATAAGTTAGTTTTGTCTTATTTGAAGTGTACAAAGGTATTTGCACTAGAAACTAGGTCAAAAATACTTGCAAGATCTTGTGTTTCTGCAGTGCAGTTTGTAACAATGGTTCCTTATTGAAAGCTTAACAGACCTGACGCTTGAGCTTCACTTATTTGCAAAGATGCTTTCACTGTTCCCACATGGTTTTTTTAACGGGCTCCTATCAGTTAGCCTGACTGTTTTTCTAACCGTTTCTTATCACAACAGAGACAGAACAACCACAGGAAGTGACAATGGGAGTTTACCTTTGAATATAAACTCCAGATAGCACTTTGAAACCAATGTTGTCCCAAATTTAGATGACCACCATCTCAGCTCAGGCATTCATCAAAATGACATAAAGTGTAAGAAATACACGTTTATGGTGTATGCACCTTTTGACAACGCAGCAGATCTGTTCCGCCACATGAATTTGACTAATCTAAGTATTAGGACTGGAGTTAGATATTGGTATTGTGAGCTGTTGCTATGTAGGCCTGAGTTAGACATGGATTAGTCCTCAGTTTGGACCAGAGCTGTTGTGCTGTATGAAACCGCTGCACAGCTTTCTCAAGAGGCTTTTGTCTCAGTCTGTGGGTTCGTGAAGCAGCCGTTTCTCAACCTTTAACCACCTATAGTGGTGTCACTATGTCACATATTAAACAGAGAAAATAACAAACCAGAAGAGGATGTATTTATTGTAGTAGGGTAAAGTTATGGTTTTTCACTGTAGGTTGGCTTCACGAAGAGTAATAAACATGACTCTTGCATAAAAATCAATTTATTAATGAGAATAGGGATGTTTTCTTAACGTTGGTTAACATATTTTAATATGTTAGTTAAAATATGTTAAACATATTGGTTAACATATTTTAACCAATATGTTAAAATAAATTAACTTGAGATCAGGTCAAATAACCTGACCTCCTCAAGTTCTCCTCACTTATCAGGTGTGTGTCCTAATGTACTTGTCTATATATAGATGTCTGGCCCCTCCATGTCTGAGTGACTAGGTATGGCTTCTTGTCTCTGTAGCTTTTCATCTCTTTTTTTCTTTCTGTTGCCTGCCCTTCTGCACTGTCTGTGGTTCAACCAGTTCCTGTCTGTCCTGTGATGTTTTGGAGATCTGTAACTGCTCCGTTTTCCCTCCACTATCGTCATCATCTGTCTGCATCTCTTTCCACAAATGCTGTCTGTCACGCACGTTGTATAGAAACCCATAGTGCTCCCACAAGCAGCCTCTGCTTTGTTTTCAGACTCAAACCTGCAGCTGTTTGTGGAGTTCAGGCTAGCTTGTTCACCGACACGTTGGCGATGAGCGTCTAGCGTGTTGCACTCGGAAGTTAGTCTGTGAGCTGGCATCTTTGGCTGAAACCGAGAACACTTCAAGTGGCAGACTGTATTTGACAGGTCAATTTGCAAGTACGTCTGGTAGGAGCTACGTGATTCTCTGAAAGTATGATGCAACCTGGTGTAGTTTTCTTCAGAGGCCTTCTTCATAGTTCTTGAGGGAGATGTGGTTTCAGCTCAGTTGTCACATCCTCATGAAATTTTTTAACTCTCTTCCTCAAAATACTTACATGTTCTCCAATGAGTCCTTGTGGACAGCAGTGTCCTCATGACAGTTAAAGGATTTTAATGACATCATTGTCACATGTTTGGGTCAAAACACAACAGTAAAGACGTCTAGGATGTCGGCTTGTGTTTTCTCTATGCTTCTTTCTTGCCTTCTTTCCCTCTAAACCTTTTCCTTCATCTTTCACTCTTTCATTTCTCCTTTCTTTTTCGTCTCTGCGTCCATTACATTTGAAATAAACTAAAAGCTATTTCTAATGCAGTTTCACATATACATCAAGTGGAACATCATGGTGAAAGCTGTAATGCTCCACTTGTGAAAGTAAATCTATCTGGCCTCACCTTGACAGTCAAGACAACAATTCTGAGTGCAGTAGTGCCATTCAATAGAACGAGGGATCACCAAAAGAAGGCCCTATTCATCAAGCACGCCACTGGTAATGCACTCGAACTCTCCTCCTACAGAGGGAACATGTGCAGATCTATTTTATTTATTTATTTTTTTTCAGTTTTACAGTTTCAGCGGAAACTTCTGCTTTTGCAGTAAAGTGCTATTAGGTTATGCTACCACCCTCCTTGAGAAAGTGCCTGCTAAAGGGAGGCGGCGAGAACCATCTGCTGATGCATGTGGGAACCTGGCCGTTAAAGGGAAGGACTGTTTCCATTGATAAGAGCTCATAAGGGTCCTTGTGTGTATTTTCAGCCTGAGTTCATTTGTATTCAGTGACATAACAGGACAGATAGCAGGTCAGGCCGCTGGATAACAATCTTATCATTAAAAAAATGTTGCATTATGTCAAATATGAGGAACCCCAGGATACTTTTTTGTTTTATTCAGGAAGTGTGTCTGCACAAAAAGGCAATTTAGATTTTTTTATTTTTTCAGATTTGCCTGTGTATAATCAGGAACTGGCTTTTTTTTTTTTTTTTTTCATTGAACCCTGTGGTTGATGGGCAACCACTGTTAATTTATTTGCTGAATGCCACTCAACTTGCAAACCACAGGTTTGTTCATTTTTTCTCACTGTTTTTCACTTTTTTTGCTTCTCCATCACAGCTGACAGCCATGAAGACCCGAGTGGCGGATCATCTAACGACTGTATTTTTTATCATCAGCCTCCTGTCAGCTGGTAAGACAACACCTTTCTTAGTATGGACTTGTCCATTCTCAGCTCTTGCTGTAGTGTAGTTTCAGCTTACTGTTGTGCAATGTAATGAATCCAAACATTGTTGACTTCTGGCATTAGTGATTTCAATGAACTGAGAAAAATCGGACAGAAAATAATGAGAAATAACAGAGACAATTCTTGGTATTTATATTTTTCCATTATTTTGTGCTTATACTGTTTCTGTCATAGCAGGTTCCTCTCATATCTGGGTTCAAATCAATTCAAATTGGGAAACTTGTACTTATTTCATGCAGACTAGTGTGGTTGACTGGGTTTTGATGGCTTAGCAATAATAAACATAGCACATACAACCAATAAAACAAAATTTTTATTTAGAAATGTTCTATCATGGCTACACAATAACGGAGAAGACAGACAGTTGTCCAGTAGACAGTCATTGAGACCCTGACAACAAGGCTCAGCTATCAAAGCTCATTCACTGAGCCCTTTTTTCAAGCATATTAGTGAAAGGTTTAGTGGAAGGGAAAAAACTTTGCCACTTTGAGAGCATTTTGAAGTAAAGAACATTCAAAACGCTCTATTGTTTTGAATAGAGACATTATCAGAAGTGTCTTACCAAGTTTAAGAAGAAAAGAACATGGCTCAGGAGTCCAAATTTTTCTTTTCAAATGAAACTAAACTTTGTATTTCATGTGGAAATCAACTTCTGGAGGAATAGAGGAGAGGAACAGAATCTTCATGGGTTGATGACTTGAGGAGCATTGCTAGTGTTGGTTCTCTGTTTCCCCAAAGTCAGACAAGGAGTCACTTCATGCTGAGAGGCGTTATGGAGGTGGTAGCGTCCAAGGAGCACACCTCCTACTTTAATGGCCGTGGTGTTATTTTGCTTGGTTTGCTGGCAAGCAGGTCTTACCTTAACCCCGTAGAGAACCTGAGGCCTGACTACACATGTGGCTATTGAAGCTACCTGAACTTCCTGAAGTCCCCATCAGAGTCCCAGGATGAGCTCCTTCATGCCAGTGAGGCAGGAATTAAGTTCCAACTATATCCTGAGTAACATTATGTTCATTAAACACACATTTCTGTATTAAAACTCCCTTTTTTATTGTCCTAGTCTTTTGTAAGATTCAAAGTTTCTGAAAAATTTTAATCCTTCATTATAAAAATGAACAGAAATAATGTTGTGTGTTCTATCCTCAATGTTTTAAAATATCAGACAAAAATTAAATAACCAAACTATTTTTGTCAGCAAAAGACGGAGTTGTGAAAGAACAGTCCTGTTTACTACGATCTACTTTTGTAAGTTGTCCTCAGTAATAGGTGTGGTCACTAGCTCTGCTGACACATTTGAAATCTTCTTGACCTCGGTGCTCTTTCATTTGTGCAATCACTATTTCAAGAATTATCTGCAAAATGATCTTTTTATTCTTTCTTGAGTAAAAGTTAAATAGGAATTCACACCACTCAGAGCTGTTATTTAATCACTAAACCAAAACTTCAGGAAACGCTCTTTTCCTGAAGTCGCATCAAATCAAACAGAGGTAGAGATGACTAAATGTAATAAAACATTGCAGCATGTACAGTATATGCTGCTGCGCTTTGTGATTACCAAGCGTGATGTGAATGCGTCAGACGTAAATTGCCATCACTACATCCATCTGATCAGTAAATATTTTAATTGACTTTTATGCAGATAACATTTTAATATTTAAGAAAAATATGCAATGAGACAACATTTAATTTCCCTTTGGGATAAACAAATAGTTTTTAATCAGCTTGAACTGATCTGGACATTTATATATCCATGCATTTATTTAATCATTACTTGATTACTGTGATTCATTTTTCAGCTGCAGGGTGTTCACATCTTCTCCATCTTAGTCAGGACAGGAAAGTGGCATATCATAGCTTTAATATTTCCTGCTCTGCATTAGAAGGAGCCCTCTGCCTTCAAAAACACTGGGAAGTATCTCAGGCAGAACTGAGTAGTTCTTATAGTAGGCTAAAGGAGTGCAGAGGACGGATGACCTATTTATGGAAGGTATAGTCATGCCATTTAGTACATTAAAAGAAGCTTCAAATATCACAGTTTAAGGGGATTTTTGGAAGTATTTACAGCTTACCTCCGCTATATTAATATTGTATCTAAAACTGATACAGAAAGAATATGATCCCTCGCCTGGCAATTTACAGTCAGCATCATTGTTTTATTAAAAAACATTTATGCACAAAACAGAATCTGTGAAAGTGTGAGACTGGTGTGGCAGTGGGATCTAAATATTACACGTTAGGGGTGGACATTTATCGTTTATCGTGATAAAATTCTTACCATGATAAGAATTTTGATTTATCATTGTCAAGATTAATTCCTGTTAAAATGGCCCTTGCTGTTGGGATAGTGATAGATTCTTGATAGTGTTAAGACATGAGGTAACTGTAGGTAACTCAGATAAATTAAATGTGTTAGAAAGTAAATACAGTTTATCTAAACTCATAATTCACAAGTATAATAAACATATCTGTCATTTCAACAGGTTCAAGTGAACATGACCTTTTTCTGGAATTTTGTGGCAAATGGCGCCATGGCAACAATCCCCTGAGCCTGAACATCGACGTCTCCCCAGGTTGTGGTTTGCTCAGTGTTTTAGCCAATGAGAGTTCTCTGTCTGTCAGAGGAAGAATCACCGCCAACTGTAATAGGACGACAAATATTCCTCTTGACAAATATGCCGAGAGGAATCCAGAAACGGACTTCTGTCTGCACTGGGAGCCTCTGCTGGACCAGATGATGCTTAAGGTGAGTCAGTAAAAAAAGACCATGCTTGTTATGTTTTGATTGGTTGAGCTCAAATTTCACAGTGTATTTCTTCATCTGTCTTTTAAAAGCCAATTTTTTAGTTTTGTTTTTATGATTTTCTTATTAAGGTCGGGAAAAGGAATCTTGTACTTTGCCCTCCTTCACGTCCTGAACAAAACTGTTGCACAGATTTAACTAATGGGCCCAACATGCCTGAAGCAAAATATGGTATCGCCAAAGGAAGAGTCCGAACTGATAACTACGCAGATAAAACATTGGAAGGCTACAGCTTCAAGGGAGACTTCACCAACTGCAGTAAGATGGATGGATTTATTAAATGAAACATGTAGAAATTAGTTAAAGTTAGCAACATAAATTGTTCATCAATCACATGTTTAGCTATTTAGTTTATTTTATTCACTGTTGTTCATTTCAGTGTTTAAATGTGTTCATGTGAACAAAGTGACCCAAACCTATAACTTCTTCCTCTACAGAGAAGTTGTGTGACCTCGCTAACCAGACCTCTGTCAGAGGGTACGTTTTTTTTCCCCTCTGCCACACTTCATGACACAGTGTTTTAGACAACACCCTTCCTCAACTGTGTTTGTGTTGACTACTAATTTCACTGATTGGAGTGCTATTGTAACCAAAGACCCATCTACAAACAGGAAGTGTTGTTTGTGTCTCTCAGATGAAGTTGCTTCTTTTGGGCTTGAAGATGTTTCTGTTTATATTTCTGGGACAGGTCTCACGACACCGAACATCCATGTGCTCAGAGATATGAGAAAGAGATGAAGAAAGATTTCAAAGGGAAAAAAGTCTCAACAAGTGGACCAAAGCAAAAGGTTTCATATCAATATTATATTTACACTTTCTGAAGAATAGCTAAAGTCTTATGCTCTGTTTTTGAAAACAAAAGTTTGCTTATTTTGTGCTATAAATCAACACCTTAATTTTTTTTTTTACATTTCATTACTTTACAAACACAAATTTTAATGTCTGTTTTTGAGGTTTTATGTGACAGCTCAATACAAATTTGGTGCATAATTATGAATTAAAAGAAATATTATACATTTCAAACTTCCTTAAAAATAAAAATTAGGAAAGTGTCATACGTATACATTCAGCCCCATTTACCCTGATACAGCTAAATAAAATCCAGCTGAAGCAGTGGCCTCAATCTGTCACCTCATTTGGTTAATGGAGTCCACCACGATGTAACATATTCTTGGCATAAGTACACTATGAGGAGCATGGTGGTGACAGCATCATCCTGAGGGAAATTGCCTTTTTACAGGTGTGGAAGTTCTACTTAATTTTCATAAAGGTGTGCAGCTAAATACATATGTGTAATATAAAAGAAGAAAACATGATTACAATCATACAACTGCTTAATCAGTGCTTTTGAGAAGCATTGAAGTAGAAGCTGCCACAACATCTTCAGCCTTTAGTCACAAACCTGTAATAAAAAACACAAACTTAAATTGTAAAATGTAAAACTTGTTCTGCGTTATAAAAAATAAATTAAAAAACATCATTGTTTTTATCTCTTTTACAGTTAGCAATAGTCTGGTACTTTCTGCTGAGTTGACTGTAGTCGCATCACCACCACCAAATTACTGTTTTCTAAAACATCTTGATCTTCTTCGAGAGCAGAATCTTCATCCTTCATAACACAAACTTATTTAGCAGATTAGTCATGAGAAACAATTAGAGATTAGAACCCAAACTGTAAACCTAGCAGCTTTACTCTAGATTTAGCTCCTTTTGGGTCACCGAAAGAGGAAAAACAACAAACCAGACATGTGGGAACCCAAAGCCACAGTTTGCAGGTTGCTCTCCCCCAGTTTGGTTTTACTATGAGTCCACCACAACACTTCTTCTCTTTGATAATCAGAAATACTGCGTTAATTAATTACTGTAAATTCCTACATTAACATCTAGCAGCTGCAGCTCTGTGTTGTTTAAAAGTATTTTGTGTTTTTAACTTGTTGCTCTGAAGAACGCAACATAAAAATGGCGGTTTTACATGTCCATTTGTTACAGACTGCAGCGTTTCAGCCACATCGGTAGCAACCTGATTGTATTACAGACATTACATTTCACCCACATCTTTCTGGAACAAACATACTTTCACACCTTAGAACAACATTTCTAATGATTTGGGGGAGTGAAAAGGGATTGCATGAAACTAGAACTAAAGGTTGTTAGTTGCTGAGAAAGCGGTTGAGGAGCGTAGGGTTTAAACAAGCGGGAACTTAATGCTCACTCAAGTAGAGGGCAGTAGTAGTGGAGAGGAGAGAAATAGGTGAGAGGTTTGCCACATGAAAGCCAAGTCAAGTAGAGAGCTGGCATTTTCCAGCAAAGTGTCTTAAAATAAAGTCATTTAAAGAAGCACCCGACAATCAGCACACACATCTACTCATTGCAATGTATATAGCAGTAACAAACACAGCTGCAGGGTGGCACAGTGACGGGTCTGACAGGCTGAGAAATGTCTTCATTCGCTTGTAGAAAAGCACTACTCTGTTTATGTGGCAGGTCTGTGAGGGTGTTTTCCTGATTGAGTAGGAAGTAAATGTCTCTGTAACATATTTGCGTTGTGTGGATGTTTTCTATCTGTAGACCTCTGTCACCGTCGACATCCCTTCTGCCCTGAAACCAGCCATGACAACAACGAGCAAAGTGTCCGTGACATTCCTTAAGAACATCTCCATGTTCCCGGCTTTCTCTCCGTCAGCACATAAAACTGTAAGGAGATCCAATAAGCTTTTAGTTTGCTGTTTTGTCTCCCTACTAAATCCACTTTCCCTGGTTCTCTGTGTAATGTGGATTTTGGACGGTAAACGTGTGTCTGTGGGTAAATTCCAGGCAAGCTCCGAGGACGCCAAACCTCTCCCGGATGTGGTGGAAATCTCAGTGGAGAATGAGATCATCACTGATCTACCTGAGCCAGTCAAGATTACCTTTGACCATGATTATATACCTGTAAGTTTGTTTGGTTGCTTTGAATGTTTTGTTGATGTCAATCCTTCTCTCCAATAGTGTATTTTTCCACACTTTTATAATAAATCATACAACAATGCTGGCATCAACCAACGTTTATACCAGCTGTTAACTGGTGAAAGAGTAAAGCAGGGAAATACATTTACATTTCACACTTTATGTTCTTGTTGTTAAAGTTCATTTGAAAACCATTTATTATTTTCCTTCCACTTGACAGTAAACGCACAATTTTGTTTTGGTCTATCACCAAAAAAACAACAACAAACACACAGAGGTTTGTGGCTGTAAGACTTAGTTTGATTGTAAGTAAGTTAATGGGTTTTTGTGTTAGTTTTCAAGGCCCAGTGCATAGTGTGTTAGCGGAGAAAACTACAGATGTAGCTTGTCTCTAAATCTGTTCACAAAAACAACTTGTTTATCACTCAGAGCGATTTAGAGAACACACCAAAACCACCGACAGGTTTCTCTCCTGCTTGTGCAAAACCAGCTGGTAACTTCACCTGTTGCTTGTTCTGTGCAGCGCACACAGCTGCTCATCACGCTGCAATATTCACATTAGTTTTTTTTTTTTTTAAATGGTGACAGGAAGCATGCAGTTCATTTGTAGCTAAGTTTGCAGCAAACATGGATCCAAAACTTTATCTGTGTGAATAAAACTTACTGTGTTTTTGTTTTGTTTTTTCCAGTGGAAGCTCAGAAGAAGATGTGTTTCCTGGGACACTCACAGAGGTCTGAAATGGTTCAATCGAGATTACAAACTGATCATGTAACACTGCGTTTATTCAATAATGATTCCATTATTGGTGTCATCTCATTGGTGCAGATCCTTTGGAGGTGAACTGGTCAAAGTTGGGATGCAAGACAAAGAGGAAAGGATCATTTCACACGGAGTGCCAGTGTGACCATCTGACTTACTTCACAGTGCTGGTGGTGAGACATGCTGCTCTGAGTCTTCTTTTTAAAAAAAATCAAAGAATCAGACGTAATTTTACTTCTCTTATATATAAAAATGAATTGATACACAAAAGATTTTCTTTTTTACTTCACAACCCCCGTTGCTCTACTCATTGCACTGTTTTCTTGCAGCAACTGGAGCCTAAACCGGTGCGCCACCTACTGCCACTTACTGCTATTACATATGTAGGCTGTGCAACGTCCTTCATCAGCTGCATCGGGGTCATCGTGTTTTTCTGCAGGAACAGGTGAACCAACTCTGAGCACATCGACATAAAACCAGAGTTTCTGCAAGTTTCACTTAGGTAGATTTAGAACTTTTTGAACTTCATGGTTAATTTATTTTAGGACCTACATGGATTGAGAAAAATGACTTGAGGAAATTAACTCTCTTTACTTTGCTGTTATGGAGCAAATCAGTGGAGTCTTGTGCATCACCAGTGACTTTCATGGAAAACCAGGGTCTGCTACTTTGAGCTCTTTCTAAATCTCTCTAGCAGAGCTCCGTACTTCTGTGACAAGCCTTCTGATTGGTCAGAAATACCGCAGCAGAAATAGAACGCCTAGTTGTGACTGGTTTATAGTCAAATGTCTTTTTCACTTTTAAATCACTGATGTATTCACACATCAATGCATTTCTGTAACCAAGGCCATCGGTACATTTTGCAGCTATAAGGTTGTGAAAATCTTGAGAGAACTCATCACCCCTCTGTTTGGATAATGAGAAAACTTTTCATACCTCATCAATGAGCAATAATTAATGCTTGGTTTATTTGTCTTATTTGTATATTTGCTGTAACATTCCACCATATTGACTTGTCTATTTATATTTGCTGGTATGTGTGGATTAGTTGGGTTGTTATTCACATCTGGTGTGAGATTCATGTCAACAGAGCCTCTAGAAATACTTAAACTGAACAAAATAAAACGTTGGTCTGTTTAGATGTTTTTCCCCTGTTGTTCTCTCCTGTGTTTGTTCTTTGCTAACCTGCTCCTGTCTCTTCCTGTGTCCCGTCAGGAGACGGACCAAGGAGCAGTCTGTAGCCATCCACCTGGGCTTAGCTTTGGCCCTGGCCCTCCTCAGCCTGCTCTTCTTCTTTACTGGGGTTCTGGCCAACTTGGGAGGCGACAATGTGTGCACCTGGGTGGGGGCCTTGCTCCACTACGCCCTGCTCAGCTCCCTCACCTGGATGGGGATAGAAGTGCTTAACACCTTCTGGTTGGTCTACATGGTGTTCAGACCCTCCCCACGGCCCTACGTGTGGTACCTGATTGGTTTTGGTGAGCGTGGAAAACATTATTTCACAGTATGACCTTTGTCTTAAAGGTGAAGCCATGTTCATGTTTGACCTGTTAAACATTCTGTCCCAGTCCTCCCAGTTGTTCCTGTTGGTATCCTGGCTGGTGTGGGGGATATTTATGGAATGGCAGAAGTTGTACCAGCTGATGACAAAGATGATCCTTATCTGATGTAAGCTTTCTCACATCTGATCCAACATAACATCAGACTTTTTCTGGGTGATAAATAAGAGAATCAAGATCTCTAACATGTGCATGTCTGCTAGAGCAGTGTTTTTCATATTGGGGCGTTCGGCCCACTGAGGGGCCGCCAGAGGGCATTAGATAAGATAGATAGATAGATAGATAGATAGATAGATAGATAGATAGATAGATAGATAGATAGATAGATAGATAGAT
>CAEFZX010016923.1:0-25012 GCA_903066825.1 Alfaro cultratus
ACCCCTCCGGGGAATCGTCACCTTAACGTGGTGGAGGGGTTTGAGTACTCCAGTGATCCTGATGGCTGTCTATTATTATTTTCTTTTGTTTTCATTTTTGCCATTAGAGACCTTGTGGTCTCTAATGGCAACAATTAGAGACCTAATGGTCTCTAATGTCAAAGATGGCTTCAGGAGTGGGGTCAACCAAGAACGATTCAATCTCTGTCCTTCCAAATGAATAAGGAGTTTTCAGCAGAAAATGATGCAAGCTTGAATTTATTCCAACAGGGCCAAAATGAGGATCTCCATGTCAGTGACCATTCCTTTAGACATTTGTAATCAAGAAATTAGTCTAAAATAATTCAAAGAAGCTATTTGTGGTATGAAACAAAATAAAATGCTTGGGAATGATGGTTTAACAAGTGAATTCAATAAGTGTTTTACTGATTCATTTGCCCGATTCATGAAAGTGATGTTTGAGGAAGCAATAATAAAGGAAGAGCTTCTCTTTACTATTTGCCAAGGCTTGATTAAATGAATTCCAAAAACAAAAAAAGATATATTTAATATAGAAAATATAGACCCGTTAGTCTGTTAAACAATGATGTAAAGATTTTTATACTCATCTTTGCTAAAAGATTGAAAGCAGAGCTAAATAATATTATTGATGAAGAACAATCTGGTTTCATGGCAGTAGGAATATTTGGTTTGGTTTTAGATATGATCAACAACAATGATTATATTCCCAACAATAGTTTTATACTTTTTGTTGATTTCTATCAAGTATTTGACACTATTAGTCATAAATTTATGTTTAAAACCTTAAAACATTTTGGATTTGGAAAGTTTTGTACAAGAGCGATTGCTACTCAAAGGCAGCAATAGCTCATTTAAACGGGCCTGTACTTCACAGAGATTTGATATCAGTGGTAGAATTAGACAAGGTTGTCCTTTAAGCCTGTTTTTATTCCTCCTTGTCGCTCAGATCATGTCAGGGCATATCAAAAAAGGTCAATTCCAGTAAATCAGAGCTTTGGGAAGAGAATTTAAATTATCTCAACTGGCTCATGGCAGCAATTTTTCTATCCAATGAAAATGAAATAGATAAAATAGTTTCTCTTATCCAAGTATTTTCGTCAGGACTGAAACTGAATTTTAACAAGTTTGTCTTATTTCCCTCAAAAATGATAATCTCCCAGAAATATACCACAAACATCCAAAATCCCCAACAAGAAAGATGTTTGTAAGAATATTTTTGACAAGTTTAAAATTTATGACCCTTCTACTCTGTAACCTCTATGTATGTTTTAAGTCACCCCTGGTGCTTTGTTTGTCTGAAGATCTGCTGTTTGCTGGTGAACAACCAGTGTTTTTGTATGTACTACAATATTCAATAAAAAAAAAATACAAAATTTTTAATTATGCGATCCAGTGCAGAAATAATGTTTAGTTTTTTAAATGAAACATTATAGAGACAGATTATTCTTTATTTCTGTTTTTAATTACAGCTTTAATAAATTTACATTTAAATAAAAAAAAAGAACAGACGTGACGTCACATCAGGTAGGCGGGACGTCTGGTGACAGCAGACGCTCTTCCGTTATATGTGAATCTGCAGAAAAGGCCATTGGCAAATCTACTAGATTAAAGGAAAATAAAATGAATGTAAAGAAGCTATTAAAGTTAGGAATAAAGCATTTAGAAGGTTAAATTGAAATCATTCATTTGATAATTTAATATACAAAAAAGCACAGCCTAAAGTTAAGAGAATACTTAAATGATCTAAAAAGAGTTATTGGAGGGGTTTTTGTAGTACAATTGGAACAGAAGTTAAAGTAAACGGGATCTGGGGAATGATTAGAATGATGGGAGGAATTTACCTATAATTAAAGATAATCTGTGTGAGGCTATAACAAGGAAAAAGCAGAGATGTTTGCTAGGTCCTTTGTAAAGGTGCATAGTTCTCAAAATTTATCAAATGAAGAATTAGCATGGAGATTGAAAATGATTGAAGATAATAGAGAAATTTTAAGTAGGAAAGACTGTGCCAAAAGACAGTTCCATGTGTTTTTATTATTATTATTATTATTATTATTATTAATAATAATAAACAAAGACTTCTTTAGGTACAAAGAACATTGCAACATAGGTACAAAAAAACAACATAGGGCTAAGACTATAAAGACAAACACGTAACAGTAAGGCAAATGATAAAAGAGATTTAAAACAAAAGAAAAGTAGATATACTGGCAGTTTTGGCATAAACAGATTTCAAATGTTTCAATGAGGTGTAATACAGTTTAAATTGGTTAAGAAAAAAATCTAAGCAAGGAGTATAACCTCTCCATTTACAGCAGTGTATATGATATTTAACAAGCAAGAAAACAATATTTACCAT
Source organism: Alfaro cultratus (assembly GCA_903066825.1). Classification (NCBI taxonomy): domain Eukaryota; kingdom Metazoa; phylum Chordata; class Actinopteri; order Cyprinodontiformes; family Poeciliidae; genus Alfaro; species Alfaro cultratus. The sequence goes on from CAEFZX010016923.1 coordinate 2,381, forward strand.
GTCAGATATTTGACTATCAAGGTCATCAACATAGTATAATATGTGGGTGATGGTAATCTCTGGGATGTCTTCAATTTTAAGGGACAACCAATTTTTAATGTCTCTCCATAGTTTAAAAGAAAAGGGACAGGAAAAAAAGAGATGATTAAGGGATTCTTCTGAACATTCACAAAAGGTACAACATGTTGAATCAAATGTACATCTTTTGTGCAAAACCTCTGCCACTGGGTAAATATTGTGAGAGATTTTGAAGTGACTCTCCTTAACCTTAGGTGAAACCGACCATTTTACATACTTGGAGGATGCCTTCTCAATTATAGACAAATTTGTTGTTACCAATGTACCATTATTGTAATCATTAAACAATTTAGATTTAAGTATAACATTATTGCACTTTCTATCAGTCACACTATATTCACCAATTTTCAATTTTGGTAAAGAGGAAGTAACATTTGAATATCTTAAGGTGTTTTGGATAAGATGAATAAGAGTTACAGGAATAGCTTTGCATATATTTAGATATTCATTACAAGTACAGTTCAGATTAAATTTGTTGGTAAAACTTCTATGATTTAACAAAACACCATTGCTGTCCATGAAGTCAGTAACAAATAGAATACCTTTTTCAAGCCAGTCAGTTTTAAAAATAGATTTTCTATTTATTAATATTGATCTGTTATTCCATACTACAGATCCATGTGGGGTAAAATTGTGGGTAAATATCATTTTCCAAAAATGCAAAACTTGTTTATGAAAATTAGACAGTGAAACAGCAATCGTGGTTAATTCAAAATAACGTTTAAGAAAGAAATCCAAGCCACCGAGCTTTTTAAATATAGATTTAGGGATATAAAACCACATTGAGTTGGAATGAGACAAATAGGTCTTCAGCCAATTAATTCTAAATGAACCAATCAGAGCCTCAAAATCTAACGCTCTAATTCCTCCCTTAACATAATCTTTAATAAGATGAGATCGTCGTAAATAGTGAGTTTTGTTCCTCCAGATAAATTGAAAGATTATTGAATTGGCTTTCTTAATATTTTTGTCAGAGATAAAAGCACAATGGCATGGATAAATTAATTTGGACATTCACCTTTGGATAGAAGAGTTCGTCCAAAAATAGTCCGATCTCTAGTTAACCAAAGGCTTAAGGATCTCTTCATGCCATCCAAGCATCTTCCAGTGTTTTCCTCCTCCCTTTTAGTAGTATTTTTTTAAATCAATATTCCCAGGTATTTAACTTCGGACCTAACTGTAATGGAGGCAACAGATGCATCAGAGCTGGAATGGATCAGTAGAAATTCACATTTACCAATATTGAGCGACAGACCAGACGCTCCGGAAAACATTAAAATAGATTTTAGTGCGATGTCTGCCATAGTTTTACCTCTTAGAAAAATTGTTGTATCGTCAGCAAATTGACTTATCTTGAATTCCTAATCAAAATTTTTAATACCATGCAAATTAGAATTTTTTATAATTAGGAAGGTAAGCATTTGAGTTGTTAATATAAATAATTTAGGTGAAATTGGGCAGCCCTGCCTGATTCCTCTTGACATAGAGAAACTAGGGGTCATACTCGTTCCCAGAGAAACTGAGCTACTTATATCAGTATAAAATAACCTGATTATATTACAAAATTTCCCCAAAGCCAAAATAAAGAGCTAACATTTTATAATCTGTAAATAAAAGAGTGACGGGTCTCCAATTGTCTACTGATAAAGGATCTTTGTTGGCTTTGGGGATCAGAGTAATCAAACCTCGTTTCATGGTGGGAGAGAGAGATTATTGTTTGAAATGCATCCAGCAGGGCCTCAAATAATAGTTTTTGTAAATCTTTCCAAAAGAAAGTATAAAATTCAGTGGTTAACCCTTTTCCATTTGTTGTATTGATATGTCAAGCTCTTCCATTCTTAAGTCATCTTCCATAAGGTTTTTAAAATCAAGATTAATTTTTTCAACAGATTCCTGAATTTAATTTTTTTTAAAAAAGACTGGCAATTGGATTCCGAATACTTAGAACAATAAAGATCACTATAAAAATTTCCAATTGCTATATTTATTAAATCCATGTCTTCGGTGATGCTACCATTAATAATTAGTTTCTGAATCTTCTTTTTGGACTGTCTCTGCTTCTCAAGATTGAAATAAATATGAAGAGTTCTTTTCGCCGTCCTCAATCCACCGAGCCCTGGAGCGAATGAAAGCCGCCCTTGCTTTATCTAGTTGAGGTTTGAGAACATCAAGCTGACTCAGCTCTTCAGACGATAGAACTGATTTTGAATATAGAGAAGTAATTTTGCTAATAAGTTGAGATTGTTTCTGTCTCCTCAGTTTGCCTGTCTTTATTGCTGTTGTCCAAACATTACATTTAAACCACTCCCACTTATTTCAGGGCGACAGATCCATTACTGAAATATCCTCCATGAGGTTCAGGACTTCTGAACAGAAAGTTTTATTATTCAGCAGATTACTATTACACCATGTTCCAAATTATTATGTAAATTGCATTTAAGTGTCATAAAGATTGCATTTTTTGTTGTGCTATTAAATTTATAGATGGTATTGTGTGCCAGGGCTCTTTGAATCACTATAATTAATTTCAGAGAGCTGAGTTGATTAGATTGTCTGGTGAGCTCAATTAAAGGAAATCTACTTAAGAAGGATGTTCCACATTATTAAGCAGGCCACAGGTTTCAAGCAATATGGGAAAGAGAAAGAATCTCTGCTGATGAAAATCATCAGATAGTGTAGTGCCGTATGACAAGGTATGAAAACATCAGATATTTAACAAAAACTGAAGCGTTATCATACTGTGAAGAGATTTGTGGCTGATTCAGAACAAAGATGGGTTTGTACAGATAAAAGCATAATGAAAATGCATCCCCCTGCTAACATGGAGAAATAGAGAATTAAGAGAGATTTCACCTTTTCTACATAATCAGAGTAGTTCTATGAACTGCTGGTATGAATTTTATATCAATAAGATAATATTTGAGGAAAATAGAGAGGGACTGCAGATATCGGCAGGCTAATAAAAGGCTTTGCCGTAAAATGCATCCCCCTGCTAACATGGAGAAATAAAGAGTTAAGAGTGAAATAACTTTTTCTACATAATTACACTTGTTCTATGAACTTCTGGTATAACTTTTATATCAATAGGATAATATTTGAGGAAAATAAATAGTGCCTGCATATATTGGCAAGCTAATAATTTCCTATGCCAAAAAATGCATCCCCTGCTACCTTGAAGAAATGAAGAGTTAAGAGGGATTTCACCTTTTCTACGTAATGACAATTGTTCTCTGAGCTACCGCTATAAGTTTCACATCAACAAGACAATAGACAGGGGATGCAAATATTTGCAGGCTCAGAAATTAAAATGCACCCCCCTACATTAATAGACTAGACATTGTATTTTCGTGTATATTATATATTGTATTATGTCATATCTTAAGTTAAATTCAAAATATATTTGATATTCTTAGATACAGTCAATAAATAATGTGAACATTTACCGTAAAGTGAAAATTTAAGGGAACGTGTTTGGAATGAGGATGCTTGTGGACTATTTTTTTCTTTTCTTCACAAATTTTCATTAAAAAAAATAAGTTTTTCCAACATTTTGAAATTTAGTCTGCTACACTTTTTTCTCCTGCGGTAGAAAAAATGAAGTAAACAATACATTTATATGAAATAATTTATAAAAAGCAACTGAGTAATTTGTAGAATGGCTGTATACCTGAGTTTATTCTAGCTGTAATGGATAATGACCCATTTAAAATGGAATTGCTTATTAAATAATTTATTTTCTGTAGTCTATTTAGATTAAGTTATTTCATGAATTTTCTAAGTTAAAAGTGTCGGATTGTTTATGGATGTTTGTCTGTTTTTGATTAGCATTGTTGGTTTATATTGTTTTGTTTTGGTATTTACACTATGTAATGTTTTGTGGGTTTTTTTTGTATGTACCTCACGGGCTGCCGTAATTGGTGAGGGCAGGCCTATAAAGGCGGGTAGAGTCATTGTATGAATGAATGACAACACGTTTGGACAAAGGAATTGACACTTAGCGTTTCCCAGTGAAAGCAGCGAGGTACGTTTTGTTTGGTTTGTATTTTAAGTTTATGTTTTGTATTCTAATATTTGTATTTGTTTTAGTTTTCACGGTGACCAGGTGACTGTCGGGGACTTTGATGACTTTGGTAATGATCATGCTGGATGTCATTAAAGAAAAATAAAACAACGCCAAAATCACCCGTCGAGACTGGCTAATTAATTCAAGTGCTGGGGAGCTGCTACACACATATTGTAACAAGAAAAAAGTACTGTCCCTCTTCACAGCCCCCACAAATTTTGATAGCAGCAGCAACCCTCATACCACTGACTCTAGAATCAACGGAAGCATTCATGTCACAAACACAAGGCTTAGAGTTAAGAAATAAATGGTTCATAGACCATTTGCATCTGCCTGTGCTTCTTAATATCACAAACATGTGTCATAATGTTGTTACAGCACACATTCTTGGGTACATAACACAACAGCTTTGTTTTGGTGATGTTGTACTGGGAGCTTTGCATTTTTTCCCCACATTGGACAGCCTTCTTTGATAGCTCTGAAAGAAATGATTCTATTTCCATCACAGTCAGCTTCTTTGCTGACATTGTGACAAATGCAAGAAAAAAAGAGAAAAAACACAACAGGAGACATATAGCATGAAACAGCGACACATGGAGTCCATTGGCTAAACAAAACCACAGGGTGCATGAGAACCATGGAGTGGCCTGGCTGTAATTGCAGTGAAAGGTGACTAGTGGGATTGTTGTACTCCTCCACATTTGTTTGCAGCGGGAAATGTGTGTTCTCCAATGTCTTATTTAGACATTTTACAGCATTCAATGAGACACTGTTTTCTAGTAGTCTCAGAAAGTACAATTTTGTCACAAAATTACTACATGTCATCATAGAAATTTGGATTACACATACATTTTGAATTTCCAAAACATATATTCTTAGTATTAGCTGACAATGATAATAAGTTATTTTAGATATTAGAGCTTCCTGCAATGTGAATAATTAGCATCATTTTACTACAGTGTTTATTGCTATTCTGGCAGTAGATCACATGTCTAGCACTTGCTGCGAGATGACACAGGGCTGGTGAGAACGATGGCTCAACGAAGAGAGCAGTTCTCTTGCAATCTGAAATCTGCGAGTTCAATTTCCACTTCCTCCTGTCACATGGTAATGTGCCCCTAGGCAAGGCACTTGACCTGAAGTTACCCATTGATCCCAATATAAACCTATTGGTTTGATAGTGCAAAGACGTTAATATGGATTTAGTGTAAGCTTGTTTGAGTAGTCAAAGTAAAAGAAAAGTGATATATAAACTGAGTTGATTTATCATATACTTAACTTTTTGAAATATTGGTCTAACTCATATTGCTTAGATACATTGAACATTTATTAGTTAGAATTTTTGAATTGCATAACAAGCTCTCTGAATATTCTTGAACTGAATAACAAATTCTTTGAACATACTATCGGAAGTTGATGTATATAATTTGTTTGGTGTATAATTATTTTTATTTCTTTATTTATTCACTACACACTTTTAAATGTTTCCCATCTGCACTGTTTACTGGTCATTATTTACTTTAATCAGGCCCTATAAAGAACTGTTCCTCTGCGTTCCCTACAGTTGTGTTCATTTAGTATAGTGTTTTCCATTAGCCCCAAAAAACTATTAACAGTTTACATGTTACTATTTACTGCTATCTATACCAAACACATTTTATTAAGTTTGCCACTTGATGTATGGTGAATGGTTAGGTTATTTTTACCTTGTCTTGATTTATTTATATGGCTCATAGAGTAACGTGGCTAAAGCACAAGACGAGAGCAAGCTCCATCTTCCCATCAACTCTGACCAGTTTCAACTTTCTGCTAAACAAAACATAACCACACTGTTATATTGAAACTATCCCTTTCTTATGAGTTTAGCAGTAGTGCAATATTTTTCTATCTCAAAGTGATAGATTGAACAGCGGTGTATCAGAATTGTAATGCTTAAAGCAGGGATAGACATTTAAAGCTATCCCTGCTTAAATGTCTTAACTTTTTCCGTGTCCTGCTTACTGTACGCTTTGATTTTCACAATGCAGTTTGCTCACCGATCTTCCCAAACAAACAATAAATCCTTTTTCAAATTTGTAAAACAGTGCTTGATTTTGCTGCCGTTTATTAAAACAATCTAATCGTTCCAGAAATGTCTAGTTCTAGTAAGCTTAAAACCTTTTAAATTCTGAGTAAATTGGTGCTAATTGTCAAAATGTTTGTTTTTCCCCATTTACCCATTATTTGTCATGAAAAAGATTTAAAACCAACCTTTTTCAAAAGAACAAGGGTCTCAAATTTCTAGATCTTTTAAAACTTCCTGTAACATATCTGAAGACTATATTATGTGGACACTTTTTTCTTAAAAGTATTGTGATTTCTGCTGGTCTCACCAGCAGAAAAAGAAACAGAAAATGAGTGATTTATGCTAAGTGCTGGCTATTTGCTGTATGTTGCAAATGACTGTTTTTTGTCTTTGACATTACAGCTCATTAGACATAATGACTTAATCATCACCTTCCTGCTGTGTACTTAGCATGGTTGTGAAATATGAGAAACTATGATCAATGTTTACAATAGGGACCATTAAAGTCTTATGACAAAAGTTGAAAGCCAAATAGCTTACCGTGTTTGTCGAGGAAAGAAGCACCTGTGTCTTCTGTAAATTACCGACACCTGATTAACATAGTCACCATATCTGTTGTTGGTGACTAAACAGCAATTTGCTGTTCTCCTGGTGGACTGCAGACTAAGTTTGATCTTTCCCTAAATGACTGAGCTGCTCTTTATTTGTTGAGCTACACTGTTATGATCTGTGTTTTTCTGTGTGTTTATTTTGAGTTTTCTGTGTCCCTGAGTCTCCCCATTGCCCTGTCTTCCCCTTGATTGTTTTCCCAGGTGTGTCTTGTTCCCTGACTACCTCTTGTGTATTTAACCCCACCTCAGTTCTTTGTTCCTCGTCTGAAGTACTTCTTGTCTAAGCCGTCTATGTGTTCTCTTTGTCCTTCATATAGCTAGTTGCTACCGGTGTTGAGCCTTGCTTCAGCTCAGCCATGCTGCCTGGTTGTGGACTGTTTTTGGATTTATATTCATCATTAAACCTTCATTTCTCATCTTATCTGGGTCTCCAAGCGTCTGTCTCACCACCTCCACACACCGCCTCATAACATACACATTTCCAGCAGATACTCGGCTGCTGACATTCATTAGTGTTATTTTAGAAAAAACAAATTTTCCCACATTAATAAATGCTCTCCTGTTAGTGCTGTTCATTTTACCTTCCGGTGGCTGAATGTTGGGACTACAAATGCCACATGGCTACAAAGCTGGAGGTGAAATATTTTACAGGTAGCCACACCTCTAGACTGTTGAATAAATTTAACCTTTTTCAAAAATAACCTCTCCAGCCGAACCTGATGAGCTCTTTTTGCTATGCTATTTGCAAAAGTGCAGAGATACCATACACTTGATCCACTGCTACACATCTGAAGAGATCAGCATAGTTTTCATGTGTCTGGATGCAGTCGGTAGTAAAAATAGATGGATTGGTTAGGCACTGCATGAGCTCCATGTTTTTAAAATGATTTATTTTTAAATCTCCATCATGGATTTATGAGGCACTGTAAAGTCCTGTAAAGTACATTTCTGAGTTGCTTGTCAGCAATGCTGCACCCCTCACATCATCCGGGACCTGCTTAGTGTTCCCAGAACCAGAGCTAAACATGCGGATGGAGCATTTGGTCTGTTCCTCAGCTCTGGAACAAACTCACTAAAAACATTAAATGTGCACAAACTGTTTGTTCCTGTTATAGCCCTGGTCTTGGAAGAAGTTTCCTCATGCAGATTTGAGCGTGGCAGCACACAGACGATTTGCTATTTGGAGCCTTTGGCCCGCCTGCCCTCCCTTCTGTGGAAAGCCTATTGGACCAGTTGCGGGGCATCAGACCAATCACAGCAGCTGATTAGACACATCCGCACCTTTAATTGGTTCTCACGAGAGTTTATTCACGCAGCAACTTTGGACTGAATAGTTTAGTCGGTGGCTTAGAGAGGATTTTAGGTTATTGAAGCCAAACTTGCAAATCCACACTTTCTAGAGGAAAATGGTTGCCTTGGAAAGTGACCCCTGCTCTGTTTCTTTAGCACCAATTTGATGATGGCCTTTCTTGTGTGGTCTTGTTTGCACCTCACCCTGAAGGGGGACAAATGATTAAAAAATCCTACATGTTAGGAAATATTTTGTGGCCTCTAGCAAATATTAGAGAGATAGATTCATGAGAAAAAACCTAGCTATTTGTTAATCCAAGAAGCACAAAGAAAAAACTAGAATTGATGTGAACACATGACTGGTAAAATGAGAGCGAGGATAAATGAATGTGAAAATATTGGCATATATTTGTACTGATAAAGAAGCATTTGTTGAACTGAAGTTGTAAAATCAATGGCAGCTGAACTTATGTGGTCAAAGTGGGAGGAGATAAAAAACAGTTTTAAAACATAAAAGTAATGTAGCAATTATAAATCTTAATTAGTGACATAAATATGAATAGCAATGGTTTTGTCTTGTTTCCTGAAAATGTTGTACCTGTCATCCAAAAGACTTCTTTAGATCTAAATGTGTTTGGAGGTTTATAAACTATAATCAGAGCCAATAGGGCCATTGAGGTCAGTGATGGGGCAATTAGGACACATGCCACCTGCCCTACCCTTTATTCAGCATAATATTTGTCTTGCTCTTGCTCGATGATCCAAACATGTCCCTAACGATGCAATGTGAGTTGTTTTGATTGCATGTTCCAAGGTGTCAATTGCTATAAAACCACCCAGCGAAACAACTCAAGACAGCAGAGCAGAAAGATGAAATCTGAGGCCACCTTCTCTCTTTAATGTTGGTTGTTCACATTTAACACAGATGGCTTCTTTTACTCCTCCATCAAACCACCTGTCTCCCTTATCCGATATGTGCACAACACTATCTTCAGAATAGTCAGTAAAGTTAAATATATTAACACAGCAACCATTCAATTCAGCAAGTCTTTGAGTTATGTACATACAAATTGTCCTATTTATCTCATGGATCTACTATAGTAAAAGTCCAATTTGAGTTCAAATTTATGCAGTACAACTTAGTGACATTGTTATCCATCCATCCAATATCCAAACTGCTTATCCCTTGTGGGATTGCAAGAGGTGCTGGTGCCTAACTCCAGGGGTCAACGGGTGAGAGGCGGGTTAATAGATTTAGAATCAAATCAATTATTTGTCTAATGGCGTGTACAGTGACTCATTGTTCTATTTAAAAGGATGTTATTTTAGTACTGCTGTTAAACTTCAAAAAACTCAATTGCTCTGTGATCATTAAGTGTACTGTGATAGCTGCATGCTGAGACGATCGATTCTCAGATTCACACCTCGATTGTCTGCGCCGTAACACAGGGATTCATAAAGACCAACAGACACTTGGGACTTTTTATCAGTGTTTCATTGTTTCCTGGTTTACAGTTGATGGCCAGCAATGTAATTTTTGTATAGATTCACTGGATATGATGTGCTATATTTGGAAACCACATCTTTTTTAGAATTTTAAGGCATTTATAGATCTCCCAAATAGAAAATGAATCCTGACAGAGCATCATGTAATGCACTCCGACACAAATTTAACAGCTAAGTGAAATGCAGTTTTACGTCATATTAATACAGCATTTCCTAGTTTTAAGCTGGCGGTGTCATGCTTACAACAGACATACAGTCATGTGCAAATGAAAGTACATCTTGTTGCAATTCTAGGGATTTAGTATATAATGGAAATATGGTAAGACTCTAATCCTTTACCTTGATCTAGAATTATTTAAATCTACCTCCAGTGTATAAAATGTATGCCACAAACTTTATGCTGTCATTATTTGTTAAACCAAAAGGAAGCAAAAATTGAAATGCTGTAACTAGAGGTGGAATTTTTTGCTAATTGAAATTAAACACACCTCTGTGGCCTCTCTATTGAAGTAAAACTTTTGGTAGGTTCTGGGAGAACAGACATCAGCAATGACTCTAGCTACTCCTTAGAACACAATGCGAACATAGATGACAAAAGCTGGTTCAGCTGAGATTTTGGATTTTATTTCAGTGCTTGCTTATTTATTTTGGTGGAAATATTCCAAAATACATATTTAGTTTGCTGAGTTTTTTATTTTTATTTTTAAGGTATAGTGTGTCTCAATCAGTAACTCTAGTATCTTTTGAAATTGAAGCTGCACACCACCTCTTCCTGTGTCGATTCCAATTTTATCTCAGAGATGCAGCACAAATCCATGTTAAGCAGACAAACATGCTGCCAGCACACTTACATGCATAACGACCCATCCTGCTATCCTGGGATGAACATTAAGTGGGAAAGGACAAAGAGACAAGTTGACATGGAGCCACTTAAGCAGGATAAAGCGGCGCTGTGCCCTGACAAACAGCTCTGTTATTAGGTACATTTGTTAACAATCGCCTTTTTAAGTCTTTTTAATATACGCAGCATTGGATAATGTATATTCTCAGCCAAATCCTGTTATTCATATAATCATAAATGACATTGTTTTTGAGCATAACATGACACTGGGCAATGCCTCAGAGAAGGTGCAAAATTCTTTTAGCTTCATTTCACACTTTGCAAGCCCCAGTTAGCATGTTGAATATAAATATACAAATATAAAAGGAAAAAAAGTGGTTTGACCATAAAGTACAAACAAAGAAAACCAAATGGAATACAAACTTTGTTTGTATAGAGGGGTAATAATTTGTGCTTGTATAGCAGCCACCGATGTTTTTCAAATCTGGGTTGCTAACTGGAAAATGATCCCAAACTTAGCAGCAAATGCATTTTATGACTGGTTAAATCAGAAGGTAACCCAAGTGGTTCAAGTTCCCAATCAATATCTAGAGCTGGATGCCAGAATAAGTGTTACCACAGATGCCTGACAGCAAGAAGGTTCTGAGTGTAAATCCCTGTCTGGGGTCTTTTGGTGTGGAGTTTGTATGTTCTGACTGTGAACGGGTTGGTTCTAGCTAGATACTTGGGCCATCAAATTAGGTTTATTAGGAACTCCAAATTCCCTGCATGGCTTTGATGAACTGTCTGTCCATGACCACTGGGAATAGGCACCAGACCCTGTACTAATAGGTGGGTTTAAAAGGATGTAGATTTCTATGTATGGATGGATAGATGGTTAACAATAGTGTTGTCAGAAAAAAGTGTTGAAGTGAAATTGATTGAATAGACATTTCAGTCACAAGTCCAGCTGGTACAGTCAGTTTGTTATAGGATGCATGTATTTGCAAAATTTGCTTTCACAAAATAATGCCAGCTGAACAACATTCAGCTTCTCTGCTAACTTTTCTAAAGAGTACAGTGTTCATGACACTTCTGAACGCATGTGCCAGAGGCACATTGTATAACAACACTAGTTCAAGTGCTTGCTGAGAATGTTTTAAACTACACTGACCAATGCAGCCTCATGAGCTAATTATCCCATGGCAGCTTCTCCTTTTGGGTGGATGGAGAACAAGGCTTGTAAAACTGTTGGATCTTCTATCAGTCCTCTTGAGGGTCCTTAAATTATTCTTCTTCCATTATCAGAGAGGAATTCAATGGATAAGAAGTGTAGTCTGGCTAATAAGATCCAAAACCATATGTTCTCTGCAAAGACTAAACCAGAATAAAAGATCTGACCTTCGCCTTTCATTTTTGGTGCAAAAATACCTAAAATAAAATCAACTCAATAAGGAATTAACCCAGAACTTTTTGTACAGAGGAAAGTTGGAAATGTTGAATGTTAACCTGGTAAAAACCTTTACCCTATGCTACTGGCTTCATGGAGAGGGTGTAGGCTCTTGGCTGTTAAATGATTGCTTCCTAGAGGTGTGGTCTGTGTTGAGGTTTTAAATTTTACCCAATTGCCAACGTTTGCCCGTGATGTATGTAATGCACCAATTTGATGCTAAGAAGCATACCTGAAGTTGCCTGTGCTGTAAACACAGGCAGCTCGGGGCCGTTCTGCATGGAGTTTGCATGTTCTGCCTGTGCGTTTGTGGACTCTTCCCAGGTATTCAACTTTTCTCTTTCAGTCCAAAGTCTTGCTTGTACTGCGGTAATGTGAAGCAGAACACAGCATCAGCTTGAATTGGGAGCACTTTGGCAAACAAAGCAACATTGTAGCTATATTTGGTGACTTTTCAGAGCCCTCCAGAAATAGCTAGCAGCTTTCATTGTTTTTTTGGAGATGCGTAGAACAAGCAATAGTTTTTACCAGGCTGATTATCATCTAGTTAGACACCAGAAAGAACAGCTATAACTAGTGTTTTTCAAAATTCAAGATTAAAACATGATGCCTGATTGTTTTCAGCAAAATATACATATTTGCATTTTTTATTTTTGCTGTTGTTTACTATTTTTCTGAGATGTCTGCAGGTAGGGAATATTTTTAACTTTTGTGGTACAAACTCTTTCTAACCTGTAGAGTCCTTTATGCCACCAGATCCAAGTTCAAATGTTTGTTACTTAATCTGTTCACCTTAGGGAACAAGTGCCTGGAAGAAAAGTCACCTTCAGGGGAAGTAGCTGCGCCTGTCTAACGTGTGTGAGATTTAAATCTGCTCTACCTTGTTTACAGCTCCATCACTGATGCAGCTGCTGCACTCCCCCTCCTTTGAAAATATTTGCTAAAAGGGCCTGAACACGATTGGAGTTAATTAAAGCTGGCGACGCGCTGCCCTGATGCGTATGCATGTTTGAGTAATCAGACGCCGATCCTGAATGACTGCGGTAAAACGAGCCTTTTGTAATGTTTTCCTCTGAGCAATTTGGTGTCAATTGTTTATGCATCTCCCTTCAAGACGAGACGTGAACAGATGTGCAGCGAAATGTGACTCTTTCAGACTGAAGGGAAATTCTCAATAGATTCTCAACATAAAACATGGCAATGAAAAATACATGGGTGGTTGAGGCAGTCACATACTGTTTTGACAATTAATTATTTCACAAAAAAAGATTCTGATGTATATTGTGGCAGGGTGTGTGTTTTCTCTGGATGGAGTGATTGACACGCCTCTGCCAGCACTTCTCAGGCATATATTGTCTTGGCTTTGAAGGCAAGCTGTCATGCATGTTTGATCACAGGCATGGGCAGAAACTCAGAAGTCTCGCAATCTTGGCAGATGAGACCCATGCATGTTTTTTATTTTTTATTTGCAAGTGGTGAAATGCTTTACTGCTTTATGAAAATGTTGATCTCACACCACTCCTGTGCGCTCAAGGAATATTTGTTAAAAGCCAAACACAACTCCGGAAACAGGCCGAGAACAGGCGGGGACACTCCTCAACATCTGCTCCCGTTGTGTGAGGGTTCCCTTGAGATATCACTCAGCGAATCTCTTCCTGCTTTGCTATTTTTTTCCTACCCATCCTTTGTACTATTTACTTTAAGAGCACACGCTGAAAAATGTGTCATCCTGGTAACAAGGGCGGAAAAATTCAATGACAGAAGCAAACATTTAGTAACATCTTGGGACGGGCCCCTGCCTGGATGTCATTGCTCTGGACAGATCTGTCCAAAGCCTATTATCATGCCATCATCGTTGCAGAGTCTGCTTCACAGCAGCATTCAATTAATAAACCTGTCTCGCTAAAAGTAAAACAGAATGTAAGGACAAGTTTGGTAACTTCACAAAACACAAACTTAACTGTCAACAACCCTCACTTGTGTTTTGGGTGTTAAAGCTTTCTACTTGCACATGGTGAGACATGTTAGGACAGTTTTCATTGAAGATTTATAAAGAAAAATGAGCAACTGAAACAGTCCACACTTTCTTCTGAAGCTGTTGGATAACTTTTTTTCCCCCCCAATTAAGATTTTCTTTCCTTTTTTTTCTATTTTGTGGCTTACCACTTTGCTACATGGGACTCTCTAACATCATATTTCAATTATTTCATTGAGAGTTTCTGCTTGAGAAATTTCAAAGCTGCAACATGTAACATGTGCCACAATATTTTTTTCTTATTCAATTCTCTGTCCGCGGTCCATTTAAGGTTTATGGTACCAAATGGAAGAGCGGGAGGGGACACCTGGTCTCCAGCCACCTCTTCCTGAGGGGTTCCTAACCACTCTTGAACCAAGTTGTGTGGTTTAATTAGTTTCCTGAAAGCTGGATTCATGTTATACAACTGAACTTGATGAGCCATTTAAAGATGATGTGTGATAATGTAGTCATTATTAACGATCCACAATACCTCAACCGACCCTCCATCTATATATGCTTTTTCAACACATGAATTGGAAAAGACTGAGCTCATTTATTCTTCTGCTTCCTTATCAATGTGCACATAGGTGCTTATGCAAGGGAGCCACTAACATACACCGTGTTCCAAATTATTATGCAAATTGGATTTAAGTGTAATTAGTGGATTGGTGGTGGATGGCCACCACGTCCCAACACAGCTGTGACGTTAGCAAGGAGGTGGTGGAGTCATTTTTTGGGCCAAAATCATGGGGAGAGAGCGAGAGAGAGAGAGCTGGTCGGCCCCTTCAGAGTCCCTGAAGGTGTGAAAATGACCTCAGCAAAGTATATGAACTTTCTGACTGATCACTTTCTTTCATGGTTCAAAAAGAAGAGCTGTACCTTCATGCATGACAATCCACCATCTCATGCTGCAAGGAATACCACTGTGTCATTGGCTGCTATGGGCATAAAAGGGGAGAAACTCATGGTGTGGTCACCATCCTCCTCTTACCTAATTTTGGAACATGGTGTAAACCAGGACTATTACCTTCTATGTCTGTGGGGTCTGATTCTCACTGTGTCTTTGCCTTGGATTTCAGCATCTTTGCCAAAGTCAGATTTCCAAAGTAAATAGATCTGTTTCATTGCACAGCTTGTAAATCATGCTCACACTGTTAAGTTGATTCATACATATATAGTTCAGTACTCTTAAATACTCCAAAGATCAGAGTTATTTGCATAATTTAATTTACTTGGAAAAATACCATCTCCTGAGAACGAAGAGCAGGACCGGGGCATGTTAACATATTTTCTTTCATTCTGACGGTGGCTAATTACAAGCTTGTAAAGTGTTTTTGTGTGAACACCTTGGCCTAATAATTATATAATACTGTATATTTTTTCACTTCTGTCTGTTGTATAATTTTTCATTGAATCAGTTAAAAGGATGTAGACATTGCAGATCCCAGGTAAAGCGACAGGCAGACAGATTTCATCAACCTGTTTTAACAAGAGAAATGAACAAACAGCAGGGAAATGTGCAAACACATATGGAAGAACAACACCTGCATACAAGCTCTCCAGGCCAATTTAAAAAAACAGCGAGGATCTGAAAACATTTCTAAGCCAGTTTGCTAGAGCTAACATTCATATGACTTACGCCGAAACCATTCACCACCGTCACATTTTACAAACACCTCAAGAAAAAACCCCCCACCCAAAACATCTCCCAATCATGTTCATAAAAATGTTCATTATTTGCTACTTTTCTTATTTTACATTGAACATTTAACAGGAGAAATGACTGAACACAAGGATGACAATGTTGTTACACTGTTGGCTAAATAAAGAGGGATCTTTTCTCCACAGAAAAGATATTCCACTAAAATCATACCAGTACCAGAATCACTGCCCTCTATTGGCACAGATATATTACTGCACAGTATTGTTGGACAGACTTTATTGCTTCCAAACAGGCAGATGTGTCGAATAAAATTACAACTGAAAAAAATTGTAACCACATTTTAAGCGAATCACTGATTTCTAGTTCTATTCAATGAGCAAATATGATCCCCTTGATTATTTTAATGCAAAGTTGGTTTTGTGGCTGAAGAGATTGCAACTTCAACTCGACACAACAATAAATGTGCATTGCTAAAGGCTTCCCAGAATTCATACATGTTGTTGTTCACAACTTGTTAGATGGGATGCTAAATTCAATTGCTAATCTCACCACTTCTAGAACTTTAAACCTCCAAAATTTGAAAATATTGCAAAAATCTTAGCTACTTAAAAAAAATGAGGTCCTGAGTTTGCCCAGTGAGGCAGTCGGTTGCTTGCTGTCCATGGACGGTGGAGTAATTGAGAGAGGATGAGGAGGCAGACTCACTCATGCACCTGTCAATCTGCTTTTAGGCCAACTTACGTGTTCACACTGAAACCTGCATGTGGGCATTACAGCTGAGAAGTAGATCAGCGTACTCACTAAGTAATGAAAAGGAGACCGCATTTGAGAATTAAACTCCTTTAATTGAGAATTAAACTCCTTTAATTGAGAATTAAACTCCTTTAATTGAGAATTAAACTCCTTTAATTGAGAAGTAAAGGAATGCTGCATAAGTAATGCAGCATTCCTGAGGAACAATTCTTTTATTCAAGAAAACATATTATGTCTTTGAATGCCATATTTTTCCACTTCGTTTTCACACATTTCCAAATTGAAGACAGAATGTTTATTTGCAAATCCCACCAAATGTAAATTGGTTTTCTAGACTGTCTGTTTTGACTTATTGACTGTCTGATTTGTCTGACGTCAGGCTGATGAAACATATTAGATCCAGCATAGAAACAATCTAAATTAAATGCTGAAAGAGAAACAGTGAGACCAGAGGAAAAGGATGTGCTCTGTCAAGGTCTGTTTTCATTAACCACAATGCAAGGCTGGAATTAGGAAGGTACAAGTCTGAGATAATGGCAATTACACAGTCAGCTTCTTTACTGAAAAAAAAAAAAATTTCAGACATGAAACTAAAAGTATTATGAATGGATTTAATCACTAAATATATCTGAGGTTATTTGTTATGTAGTTCATTTTAATGTAAGTATTTACATTGGACTTAGGCATTTTGAATTAATCCCTCCACACATTCTCTAGTCAACGTTGAAGATACACATCGACCTCATATAGACATAAATCAGTGTTACATCTGTTTCTAGTATGAGCTTGGAATTAGAACAAAATATCTAGATAAAACAACATAGTGTAACAAACATAGTGAGTAATCTATTACAAGGCAGGGCCAGGGTCCGCAACAATTTTAGTCCAAAGAGGCACTGATGCATTTGGTTCTAGTAAATTAAATATGTCACTTATCACAAAACCTGTTTGAAAACAGATTGTAACTTATGTTAATAAAATGTGATCACAATTTCAGTTGTACAAATCAAATCTAAACTTTTGTAGCAGAATTCATTTTCTTGATTGGATTGTCTGTAGCAGTGTTTGTTGAAGAGGCCACTGCCCTGCATGTGTTACGTGTCTCCCTTTCGCCACACACCTGACTTGAATAAGTTGGTCGGTAAAATGTATTTTTAAAAACAACCATTGCAGCTTTTTGAATAAAAAAATCGCCATGGTATTTCCTACTATGTTTATTTAAATACTCCTCAGTTGTTACTTTTTGTCAAAGTTACTATTAGGAGCCACTCTGGAGAGCCTAAGAGTCACATGTAGCTCCACAGTTGCAGGTTGCACTTCCCTGAGATATTGCTGCAATTAATCTCTGATGGGCTAAAACAAGGTTGTTGTTTTTTTTGTTTTTTTTTCCGTAATTAGAAAGATTAACCACATTTGTAAATCTTTATTTATTAGCTTATGATCTGCATTTGTTAGAGCTTCTGTTGATTTATGAATGGTGTTAACTTTCATAAATTTGGGTCAAATCTTTCCATTAACTTAGCAAATACACAGACAAAACTGACTGTCTCTATAATGACAACACAGGATAATTTCAACCCATATCCATAAAAAAACTTTTCTCAAATGTACTTTAGGGAGATATTATCTATTTGTGTCTGTTTCCATGTAGCATACTTTTTTCTACACTGTAAAAATAGTTTTGAAGGGAATTAATCATTACATATAAAAATATTTGTTTCATTTGAGCATGCTAATTTGTATATGTTCTGTAATTATTAAAGGCAACAACATAGGCTTCTTTATTTTTGTAGCTTATGCTACCTAAATATTTTGACTAAATTGTAACTGAAAGGTGTTATGGACGTGTAACATGTTGATATGGCCTTTATTATTAATGCAAATTTCAATGTAAAAAAAAAAAAAAAATCCTGAATTGAAACCAAGAATAGTCAAGTTATCACTTGTTGTCTGACTCCTGTTATGTGTAAATCAGAAATTATTATTGTTTGTTTGTTTTTTTATCCTAATAATTGGCTTGTATATTACAGATTTAGATGAGTTGGTAGATCAAAACTTAATCCCCTTTGGTAGTATTGCACAATTTTGACTCAGACATATTAAATAAAATGTATCTAAATAAAATGCAAGCAAATTATTACCCAAATTTTAATAGCAGCTGTTAAAAAAATATTTAAAAGTTCCATAAATCTTTTAATTTCTCATGATCAAGCTTAACTTTAATGATCAGTGGAAATTTCTTTGAAGGTATTAATGTCAGAAAAAAAATACCAAGTCTTAACATTGGAGAAATTCATTAGATGTGAAGAATAGAGTGACAGCAGTATATAAGTAACTTCAACCAGACCACTCAGCACTCAAAGCAACTCGTGAAATGACTGAGATGATAAAACAAACTGAAGAGGCTGTAATTCGGCAGAGTGTTTTGGGTGTGTTAAAATGTATTTACCAGCAGATTCCCTTTGGCTGAAGTATTGGTGTTGTGCAAACTGAGATGAAGTGTTGGGTGCTATGTAATGTTGCCTGACGGACAGCGGTAATGGATAATAAATCCCGGATTCAGGTGCTGTTTGATCATAAATCACACTCAAGACTGTTTGCCAGAGTCAAATCTGTCAGACTGCAGTTCAACAGGGAGCAGTATGGGAGAAGTGGGAATAGATCCCATTTTGCTAAATAATTTGTCTCCCAAAGTCATATCAGTATTCAGCAGAATAGCTTAAAATATATATCTAACGGTACTGGAAACCCTTTTTTTTATTTTAAATGGAGATAAACCTGACTGGTTCACTGATGGCTAAGATTAAAACAGGTCAACAAATCAGGAAGTAAATCTGCTGAGCACTGAATTTTGTGGTTAGGAAGCTACATTAAATATCGCCCTCTTCTTTAATTTTGGTTCTTTTGATTTATTTCTTTGTGACAATCACGAGCGAGGGGAGTATAGTGATTCAGAATACATCATCCTCTTCGTAGCAGAAACACAAGCTGAGGAAAGTAGTTGAAACGTTTGCTAATATGCTGCTTTGCTGCTCGTTTCTTTTACTGCAAGGTCATCATAAAGATAAAAATAATCCCCCCGTGACGAATTTGTTTTCAAAAGGTTTCACTCTCCTTCTCCATCATCACAGGGAAATGCTGCTCGATAGTGCTGACTCTGAGAGAATTCTTTGATCGGGGCCTGATGTATCACCCTGTCTTTGCTGTAATTCAAATGCCGTCTCTACTTCTTTTCCAAGGAACGTGCAAGTATGAAATGTTTTCTTGGGGACGTTCTTCTAAAATGGATTATTTAAATGTGAACGCATGTTGAGTTTTTTTTCTTTTTAATCACCTGAAAGCCTATGTGGAATTTCTTTCCTGTTAAATGCACGAAAATGTAATTTGTTATTTTTTTGCATTTCAGAGGGCTTTTTAGGCTTTTTGTGCCATTTTGCAGAAATAATTTTTTTTTTTGAGTAGTTGTTCACAGGGGCGCCACCAGGAATCTTGGGTCCCCTGACAAAAAATTTAATTGGGCCCCCCACGCAGCTGCTGTTACAATTTTTTGAGTCTATTTGACCCAATTTTAAAGGCTTGCAACTGCCTTGCTTTCTTTGGTCCAATACTAATAACTAGCACAATATTTACTGCTCATGAATTTTACATGCAACAGTCCACATTTAAGCAAGTAGGTTGCTTAAATTTTTTCTATTAGTTTTAGATTACTGAATTGTCTCTCCCCACGAGCAACAGTCAAAAGCAACGTGCAAAATACACATAAAGCAATCCAGAGTTCTCAAAAAATGCTATGTAGTTGCATTTTATTTAAGCTGAAGTATATAACTCTAATAAAAAATATGTTTTCTCCATATTTGTTAAAGCTGTCACCATGTCATGACAGTTTGTTACGAGACAGATAATCTGTGAAAACAATCAATCTCCTCCACCTCGTCCCTGAATTACTATTGCTGGCTAAAGTAATGCAACATTCCGGCCAAAACAACCAATCAGAACCAGGAGGAGGGTCTTAGTGCTGTCAATCAACTTCATTCACTCACTGCTAAATGTGCTAATGGTGGAGAAACAACTTATTATTACAGGAAAATTGTTTATCTGCTGTCATTGGTAGCTATGCTAACTAGACTGAGCATTCACAACAGGCTATGCTAGCTGCAGCATAGCACAGAGCGAGGGGAGGGAGGATGACATATAACAGCGTATTACAACATCTCCTACCATATGTATACTGACAACACAACACTTTATGACACTGAAATATAAATGATGCTCACTGAGCCAGTGAATAAGTGGAATAATCAGAATTGTCTCCATCATTACAAAAACTATTAGTGCCTGCCTTTGTTTTCAGTGGGTTAGATTTATGCAGCATTGTCTGAATAGGTCTTTGTAAAACAAACAAAATAAAACAAAAGTAAGGTATTTAGGTGGTGCTGCCAGAGTTCTAACCAACTCCAGGAACATGCATCAAATTATGCTAGTTCTTAAATCACTGACCTGGCAAAGAATAGCTGCAGATACATTTCTGAGTTGCTTGTCAGGTTCTTACCATGTAAAACCCACTCCTCTTCAGAGATGCTGTTCCCAGGAACAGAACAAAACTAGGTGAATTGAGTTTTTAATGTCTTCTTTTCTCTACTGCTTTGAACTAGACTAGAACCTTTAAAAGCTGGTCGTCAACAATTGCTGTTCCTTTTAGCATATTGTTCCTGACCAAAGTAACAGTGCTGAGGGTAATGTGAAAATATTTATATTATTATCCTGTGCACATCTTGCTTTAACATGTGCATTAACACAATTTATCCTGAGGCTGTATGGATCAAAATAAAAAGAACTTCACAAAGATCCATGATTAGCAAATGGCAAAACTGGAACTCAGAATAATGTCTTCCTCCTACTAAATAAATTAGGTTTCTTATCTATATTCATGCAAAAGAGCACATCTTTTTAAAGCCAGTTCACTACAGGAGTCCTGGATATAAGTCTGTACTTTTTGCTGATCAATACATTGATGAGTCCACTTACTCTTTAATAAAGATAAATGTGCATTTAAGAATATACCATATCAGATATGCAGCAATTAACCAACCAATGACTGTAATTTACTGACTGCACATCTTTTCAGCTTACTCATATCCTATAATTAAAAATGATGTATAACACGAAATGACAACATAAATGAATATTGCCTTTTATTAATTTAAAAAACAATATTAATTACAAAAATAATTATATGAAACATGCCAGAAAACTTTTTTTATCCTAGAGTTAAAAAAACGTACAGATTAAAGTTGTGAAAAAAATAGACATCAAGTCATCAAGTCACAGTCTCTGAAAACTTGGAATTGGCCAAGATAATTGCAGTAGTGCAACAGATATAGGCAGCCTGATAGAAAGGCAAGTGAGTAGTTTTAAAAGGTCTTCTTCAGTGAGATGCTATAAGATAAGATCAAAAGTGGAAGACTTTTTTCCGCCTTCGTGGCATAGTATACAGGGCTGGATAATTCTGGTCTTCCTTGGCTACTGTCCTGCATTTTTGAGACGTTTGTCTCCTTTAACACACCTGATTCAAATTCATGGAACACCAGCTTGTCATTAAGGTCAGCACAAAGCTGCCACTTTGTGTAAGGATGTGTTGAAGTAGAAACAACTAAAACATGAAGAACCGCTGCTCTTGAGGCCCAAAACTTCCCTACATTAAACTAGTGTATGATTTGTGAATCAATTTTTAACACTCATCTTTCCTTACAGGACACTGATCCAGAAAAAGAGGCTAGCAAGGTTGTGGTAGTGGCGTACTGTTTGTTCTCGAGGACTGTGCTGCAGCAGTGATATTAGTGCAGAGTGTTCTGGAGGAAGCCTTAGTGCTGGACAACATCAGAGATTTTCCAACTGCAATGGCATATGTTATTGCCCTCCTCTATGCTGTTAATATTTCTTACCCAAAGACACTGAAGTGCACTTTCAACGCACTACAAGACATTTTCATGGGAATTGGTTCCAACTCTCACACTCAACGTGTGCGATCTCTCAAGAACATTCCACCATGGCAATCTACAGATGTCAACAGAAATTCAGAGATGTGTTTGTACTGTGGAAGTATTTGCAGTGTTTATTTATTAGAACTGAAGGCAACATTTTATTAACGAGAAACAGAAAATATTGATGTCTCCTTAAAACCTGGCATACATGGTTATATATAGGTGTGCGTGTATGAGTGTAGTTTGACTGTCTCCATCATATATATATATATATATATATATATATATATATATATATATATATATATATATATATATATATATATAGATATATA
>CAEFZX010016928.1:0-12359 GCA_903066825.1 Alfaro cultratus
GTGTGTGTGTGTGTGTGTGTGTGTGTGTGTGTGTGTGTGTGTGTGTGTGTGTGTGTGTGTGTGTGTGTGTGCGTGTGTGTGTGTGTGTGTAACAAAGATAACAAAGCCACACCAGCAAAATAAATGTTTGCATTTAAAAGACAGTTTAAATTATTTATATATGTTAAAAAAAACTAAAGAAATAAAGAAAAAAAAGACAAAAACAAGCCCACATTTTTGTCTTCTGTTTAGATCGTGTGAAACAGTTTGGGTTGTATATCTCTTTAAAGCTGCATTCAACCTATCACTGCTGCACCCAGACAAATTTTACATTTCCTTCTGCGCAAGTTGTCTGCAAACTAAAATTGCTTGTTTGTTGGTCAACCTGGAAACGTGCCGATATACGCCGAGAGCATCGCACTATTTTTGTATTAGTATTTTTTATTTTCGATACAACACTGTATTTAAAACTGATCTGACACCGTTGCTTTTGATTTAAGGCACGAACAAATGGTCGACAGCACCAAACAATTAAACCCATGACATCACATCTAGATGGTTCGCTCCTTAAAATAAGAAGATGCCGAACTGCTCATATCAGTGCGCACCGATTCCACCAAGCGCCACGCATCTATGCGCAACACCAAAAATGGAAAGAGTTTGATTTAACACTTCATTTTTATTCTATGTATATACATATTTTTCAATCTATCTTAAAAATTGACTTTAAATCTAATATATACAGTGATGTTCAACGAAACCAACACATGGCATGTTTGGTGTTTGAAATAAGGAGATACCAAGTGTATAATTGGGCTCCAACTCCGCGAAAAAAAAGAAAAACATAATTTTCGATCTTGGCACACACAAAAAAATAAACTGAATCTCAGTCAATAATCATTTATGTGATTAAATAGAAAACAGATAAAAACGTGTCGATCGGCATGAGATTTCAAAATCAATTTCAGATCCTAATAAATAAAAAAACGTAGTGTCTTGGCATACAGATTGAAGAAGTCAGTGTCTTTGCAGACACAGAGCCCTATCGGTATTATCAGATGTCGAGACGTTTATCATCTCCTTTGCATATCACGTGTTTGGCCTTGGCCAATAACCTCCCGATCTCGGAGCACTCTGGCGTGCTGGTATCGTTACTCAGCCCTGGGTCCCTGTCTCGGCTCAGTCGAGGGGATTTATGAAAAAGAGCTGCTCCTCTCCTCCCATGTAGGACATGCTATGACCGCCTCGTTACTCCTCGGCTCGCCCTGGATCGACCCGGTCATGTTCCTTTACGACGGCGGCTCACAAGAGGAGAGAAGCAAGAACATGGAAGGCTTTACAGGTGGGAACTTCGCAGCAAACCAGTGCAGGAATTTGTTGGCGCATCCAACCTCACTGGCTCCCAGCACCACCTACGCTGCAAGCGATGTGCCAGTCTCTGGTGTGGGGGAGCCTGGCAAGCAGTGCAGCCCCTGCTCTGCCACTCAGAGCTCGCCCAACGCTTCTCTGCCCTACGGATACTTCGGCAGCGGGTACTACCCGTGCAGGGTGTCACACGGCGGCGTCAAGGCGTGCGCGCAGCCCTCCGGCTATGGAGAGAAATACGCGGACTCTTCAGTCTCTGGTGAGGCGAAGGAGTTTGCCTTCTACCAGGGATATTCCTCCAGCCCCTACCAGACCAGCTACCTGGATGTGCCGGTGGTACCTGCGCTGAGTGCGCCGCCCGAGCCAAGAGAGTCTCTGCTGCCCATGGAGCCCTATCAGCCCTGGGCCATCACTAACGGGTGGAGTGGTCAGGTTTACTGCACCAAGGAGCAATCGCAGGCAAACTCTCTGTGGAAATCGTCATTACAAGGTATACTACTAGGTAAAGATTCAGTTCAAATAAATTGCATGATGCCAAAAATCTTATTTTCAAGGGGATAAAAAAGACATTTGTTAGTTTTACATTTAATTCTGCAGTCGTATGTTTTCTGGAGTATAATGCTGCATTTCTTTTCACCCACAGACTCCTTATCTGGTGGTATGGACAGCTCGGTCCGTCGTGGGAGAAAGAAACGCGTGCCATACACTAAGGTGCAACTCAAAGAATTGGAGAGGGAGTACGCCACCAACAAATTCATCACCAAGGACAAAAGGAGACGGATATCCGCGCAGACGAACCTGACAGAGAGACAAGTGACGATCTGGTTCCAGAACAGGCGGGTAAAGGAGAAAAAAGTTGTCAATAAGTTCAAGAGCTCTAGTTAGCTCTGGAGACATTCCCAAGACGTGAAAGGCGGACATGGGTGCGCTTTCAGCAGTGGAAGAAAAAAAAGAAAAGAAAAAAAAGAGAAAAAGATAGTAAACTGTGCTATAATTTATTCCATTTATGAACTGTTACACACTGTCGCCGGAACGGCTCTGGTTTGAACTATAACGTTTCCTTCCTCGTTTTAATTGGAACCAGTCCGTGGGGCCTGTTGGCAGAAGGTCGGAAGAGATCTAGAGTTTGAAGCGATTTTGCGGGACGTTTCAATAGTCACCATCCTGACGAGCATTCTGACAAATATTCTGCATTGAGATGGGTGAACCACCAGCAAATCGTGCGCATTTTCCCTTTAAAAAGAAAATATAAGGCTGAAGCGCACGAATGAAAAAAACAAAAAAAAAAACAAAAAAAAACAACTTTTGGTTTCAGACTGTGGTAAAGAGTAACAAAAGCAGGTTATTATCATGAAATTATTAAAACACATTTGTAGTATTTGTATCCGAATATTTAGCTCCAACCCCATTTTGAGAAATGAATTTTCCTATAAAATCAGCTTTCGTCACATCTTTCATTCTCAGCGGGTTACCTATGAAACTTTACCAAGCGTTTCATTGGGATTTCCAATGTTTCAATCAAAGGCGCCTTCGGAGCCTTTTCAGAAGGGTGGCCAGATGGTCTCCGCTGATAATCTTGGCGTGGGACACTGAAACCAAAAGCTTCAACAGAATTGTCTTTTTATTGTGCAATCGTTAGAGATAGGGGGTTGGGGGGTGGGGTAATAATCAAAGATGGCACACCATGAAACACCAGAACGGGCATAAAAAATAAATTATTTATAAAAATAAATAAATAAAAATATGTTTTGCTTTTTCTCTCTTGTGCGGAGTTCATTTTCAAAAAATGGGGAGCGAGGGGGGTGGGGTGGGGGGTTACCCGCAAACATGTAAAGAAGGCCTCTGGCACCTTTGCCCCCACCCCTTGGTGGCGCCACTGATTTTAAGAGTTTGTCAGTTTGTCTGAAAAAGGCATGTACTTGCCTTTTTTCCCCCTATTGCTCTCGCATTTACATTTTGTCCTCCTGCTTACTTTTCAAGAAAAAAAAAAAAAAACAAAACTCTACATGAATGGATGAACTACACCAAAATATGTGTAAATATTTTATTCGCAGCCGAGTCACTTTCCTGTTTCTTATTCATAAATCAACGTTGTTGTTTTTTTGTTTTTTTTCCACAATATGTGTTTGACAGACACTATAAGTGCATTGCTGTCGCAGGAGTTTCATTTATCTTTCTGTTTCATGAGAAACTTGGAATAAAGTGATTGACTGCGGTTTCAAATGAAAATATGATTTATATTGTCTGGTATGACGATGGAAGTGTTAACAGGCCAGCAGTTTGATTCAGGTCCCAGTATTTATCACAGAGACTCTATGTCGCCATCTAGCGGCGAATCTTTGTCAGCGCAGTTTTCCTGCCTATGGGCTGCGGTTCTAGAATCTGCAGCTGTTTTTGTTGGGCGCTCCTCAATTTGCCACTTCTTACTCGACTTAAGGTCTTTCCTATAATGGGGAGGTTTCGTAAGTTGGTTTACTGCATTGAGATGTAGTTACATGACCTCAATAAATAATATATATCAGCAATAAGTTGCTGGGATTTATTGTGGTTTGACCAGGGTTTACAATGTAACACCTAAGAGTCGACCATTTTACACGGCTATTACAACCAAACATCAAAGGTATACGAATATACAAAGGACGAAATTACATTGCAACACCTGAACTACAGTCATATTGAATAAATTGTAATATTATTGGAAAGTTTGTTTATTTCAGTGACTCGATTCACTAAGTGCAACACATTATAACAATTACACACAGACTGGTGATGACTATGATTTTCTTCTTACAGTTAATAAGACACATCATTTAAGATTAGAAGATTAGAAGATTACATTAGACGGATACAAAATATTTTTTGTTCATAAATGTGGGCTTGAGGGTTGTTATTTTCCAAATGTAGGCTACTTGCAATCTGACAAACTACGTTGTCGGAACGTATTCAAAAAAAATACAAATGCATTCATATATCCTATAATTGAGATTTTTTTTTTAGCACTATAATTCATTACACTATAACCACCCACTGGTGACACACGAAGGTTTGGAACACGGGCGTGAAACGATTGTTTTACAAGCTACGTAATGGAAGCAGAAAGAAAATGGCAACATGCATGAACTCTAAATAAAATCTGTATTAGTAAAGAGAGAAATTGATTGAGTCACTCATGTTATTTTTGAAGATTACATTTACACTTTTCCTTCAGTGGCAACAGTATTACTAAGATTTATTTTATTCTGATGCTTAACCAACTGTATGTGTATTCTAACATATATTTAAGCTAAGAAAACCTCCATTGAGAAATAAAATGAGCAAAACTCTGTTACAACCATTGATTCTTCAGGTATAGTGAAAATAAAAGAAATCTTAGATGAAATATGGATCATCTCAGTTTATATAAAATCATGTTTGATAAGGGCACATTGCCTTTCATCTAAACTCAGAAGAAGGCCTTGGACAATGATACGGATCGCTTTTATCACACTTTGGTGCTCAATTATACACACACTGGTAGGGTGTTTTATATTCGTCCTCCTTATCAGAAAACCTCTACATAAATACTACATCTTAACTGCTTTCACTTAAATCTTTATGTGACAATGTTCCTCTTTGACCTTGCTGCTACGTTATTGTTTTGTGTCATTGCTCCCCCTACTGGTAGATTAGGCAATTGAATCTCCTACCCAAACATGTACTGTAGGCCTTAACTCTCCAAGCACTGGACGCCCATGAACATGCTTTTATGACCATTTCAAGTTGGTCAGTAGCTCCCTCCATGTAGCCCAGAAAAACATTCTGAAAAGTTTCTTTTTTAGGCTTTTACACACATTGTTCAAACGAGGCTTAAATACAGATGTCGAAAGCGAGACTTGAACAGCCCATTTGACCATCTCCTTAACTATGTTTAATGATCGGTAAATGCCTTTAACTTTAATAGTAACTTCATTTTGTCTATGTCTGTCCAACGAGTTGAGCCTTAAAACCAGAATAGATAATTATTAGGATACAGCAGCAACAGAAACATGTCTAAAGATAAGAACCAGTGAAATGCGTCAATGTAACTCATTTTCCCCTCCTATAGGAGAAACACGACATATTTTTATAGCATCCAGTAACCAAGACATTTGTCAGTGTTTTGCGTTTTTTGTTGGTGATTCTGAGAGGACCTAAAGGCTGATCTCTTCAAACACAATGAGTCCTACTGAAAACCAGTCACACTGTTTAGGGAAAAGTGCGGTTTATGTTTTTTTTTTTTTACTTATACAGTGCCCGGAATGAGTCACATCTTCAGTATTTTTCAGCTCGTTTCCCTGCGTTTTTCGTCTTTATATCACCTCCCATTCAGCTTTTGTTTTCCTTCACTAGTTTCTATAAAATTATACAACCAATTAGTGTGTAAGACTTTAAACAATGTGGTTAGAGCACAACAAAGAGGCGATATTTGACCAAATAAAAACTGAGCAATCTAAAACTAAAAGATTTCGGCCCGTATTTAATTTAATTTAATTTAATTTAATTTAATTTAATTTAATTTAATTTAATTTAATTTAATTTAATTTAATTTAATTTTCAATTATTTACTTATCAATGGCTTTGGTTGCCCATAAAGTGCATTTTATTTGTTTTTTTTAAATATTTCTGACAGGAACACTTGCCACTTACTTCTCAAGTGGGGGCGAAGAACCAACAAAAGCAAAAGAGGCGCACAACTTTTCGGAAAGCTAAACCGAAATAAAGCGATGACGAGGAAACCAGCAAACTGTCTTAAAATCTAATTCCAGCAGCTCCCGAACAGAAAGTCGGAGCTTTAGTAATGTTTTTGTTCCCTTTTTTCCTTATTTTAATGATCACACTGGGTTAACAAGAAGGCATGATTTTGCTCCTGTTTCATTTGGCACGCATATTTGACTTAATGTAGTTACATATAAATAAATAAATAAATAAATAAATAAATAAATAAATAAATAAATAAATAAATAAATAAATAAATAAATTGAGTTCTAAATGTGTCTTTGTGCCTTTACTTTACTACCATAAATTTTCTATCTCATAACTTTAAGGGAATCGGAGCTTTTCCTTCTTTCTTTCTTTTCTTTTTTTTTTTAAAGTTTTACCCATAAATGTCAAGATACTGTAAATTACCATAATGAATGCTTAGCAGCACACCAAAAATGAAGCTATCCTGTTTTTTCCCTATACAGATCTGACAGACTTCTGCGCTCAAAAAGTGACTCTGCATGCGCAAAGAGACCAGTGTGACGCATGCGCCTATTAACTCTCTGCGTGTGATGACAAATAAAAATGGATTTGTTTGAGGCAAATAGACCGTGTCCAAGGGTTTATATCGGGGCGTTGCAAACAGAGAGAGCGTGGCAGCCTCCTCTCTGCAAATACCCCCTGTTATTCATAGCTCATGACCGTCTGCATTGAACATGAAGCTCAAGCTTTGTCATGACCGTGTAAATAATCCTCATGTAGTTTTTCCATACGTTCACATAAAAAAAAAAAACACAACACTTTCTATTAGAGGTGAAATGTTTCTCGCAGAAAGCTCAGATGAAGTTCAATTTACAGGTGAATAAAAAAAGATTAACACTGACACCAGTTGTTGCGTGAAGTTTGTCACGCAGTTTTGGGTGTTCTTAAGGAACTGTTGCTGCAAGCAACAAAGTAGATATAAACTTGTCATTACAATACACTGCCATTTCCCCCCATTAGAACATGCAGCCTAATTCCGGGTAACTCTTCATAGCTTGATTGGTCTATAAATAGGCGGAGGCGCTATCCACTCTGTCTGTTCCAGATATATTTTACGCATGAGTGACTCACATTAGTCACATCTTCGCCGTGATGCTCAGATTTAAAAGAGACGCCGGGGGTGAAGGTGAGGGTGAAGGTAAGGGTAGGGTTTTTGAGCAAAAACGTAAAAAGTGGGCGATGCAACAGCTTTTTGTTAAGCTCCCCATTTTGTCGCGATTACGTGGAAATCAGACAGAAGCAACCCTGACAGGAGATCCGCATGCGAACGCACAAGACAAGTCCAATATGCTCCAAAACTCTCGGCGTTTTCCCGTTTCTATATGCGAAGGCCGGCTTTTGCAGCTGAAAAACTATTTGACTCATATAGCCAACACACGTCGAGACGTAGGCTATTTGTCATATTGTGCCAGTGGTCACATGGCTTTGGCCCTCAGGAATGGATGGAGATGGATCCCCCACGTCAGCTTGTACGTCTAAGGCTTTCTGCTCCTGCAGTCTGTCTCAAAGTGGCTGGAGCGCAGAGTCGCGCAGGAACAATGCGAGGATTATTACCATAGAACGACCCCAGCAGCAGAATATGGATTTTGATGAACGGATGCCTGGTTCCAGTATGTATCTACCAAGCTGCACTTATTACGTCTCCGGAGCGGACTTCTCGGGTCTCCCTCACTATTTAACCCAGAACCAGTCCTCCTGCCCCGTCACTTACTCGTACCAGTCCTCAGCGCTCACACAGGTTCCGTCAGTGAGAGACGTGGCTTTCAGAGACTATGGCATTGATGCTTCCAGTAAATGGCACCACACCAGGGGGAGTCTCTCGCACTGTTACGCCGAGGACGTCGCGCACAGGGACGGCTGGGCAGCCCCCACCTCCAGGGGGCCAGAGATCCTGGTGAAAGGCGGCCACTCCGGCTCCTCGAACCCGACCCCGGGATTCTGCGGCAATGTCGGCAGGAACGGCGTCTTGCCGCAGGCGTTCGATCAGTTCTTCGACACGGCGTACGGGAGTGGGGCGGGCGGCGCCGCTCCGGTTGCAGCGGACTCAGACAGAGGCGGCAAAGCGAGCCCGGCTCAGGTTCACCAGGGGTCGGACACGGCGGAGAGCTGCAGCCCGGAGTCACCATCCGGCCACAGCGAGGAGAAGCAGAGCAGGAGCGGCAGCAGTGAGTGAGGAGGACGAAGAAGAAGAGAGAGGGGGGGAAAAAAAAAAAAAAAAAATCTAACTCTGCTGCATGCTCTTAAAGCTTTTTATATGCAGTTTAATAAGCACGCAAGGTTTATGGAGGTCTCGGTAACAAAACTATGTTATAAACTACAACATCACGTGCTTGGAATTAAAATTGGCCGAGAAGACATTGGCGTAAAGTTTGAGTTAAAATTTTGAGAAAGATTTCTACTCTTTTCCGCGAAACATGTGCGTTTTACAGCTCATTTCCCTGTAAAAACGTGTATTTTATTGTTTTGTGTAACTGAAAGTCAATAGGATGTGCATGTCATGTAAAAAAAGCCGCCATATAACATTTGCTATGGGTGGCCGGGGAATAAATAATCTTAACTGAGCTGAAATAAATTTGGTAAATTGCTTTTCTGAAAGCCTGAATTGCAACAGCTTCACGACTAAAAGGTGCGATCTCTTTGTTTATGGTGTCTATAATCAATTTTTATGTTGAATTAATGTTGTTGGGTTTTTTTAAAAAAATAAGTTTGCGTATTCAGTATGATTTCAGAGCACCCGATATGCCTAAGATGCTTGACTCTCAGGTGCAATCTTTATTTACGCATGTTGCTCCTGCAGGCCTGAGAACAGGGGGGGACACTTGAACTCCAACTGCAGGATCACCATGTCCGGTGGTCATGTCGAAAGAAGCAGCCCGATAATTTCACATTGTTGCCATGGGGCGAATCAAAGGTTTTGACTATTATTATTATTTTTTTTTTATATCGATGTGTTCTAGGTGGCCAGAGGACGCGCAAAAAGCGGTGCCCGTACACAAAGTACCAGATCAGGGAGCTGGAGAGGGAGTTCTTCTTCAGCGTTTACATCAACAAGGAGAAGCGACTGCAGCTCTCCCGGATGCTCAATCTGACGGATCGCCAGGTTAAAATCTGGTTTCAGAACAGGAGGATGAAAGAGAAGAAACTGAACAGAGACCGTTTACAGTACTACAGCACAAACCCTCTGCTCTGAAAAAGTCCCAAACAAAAGCAAAACAAAGACTGCTGCCGAGCGCCCTCACAACCAAATCAGGACAAAGGACTTGTTTATATCTTTATTATTTTGAAAATCTAAAAAAATCTTTAAATATCTTTAAATAATCCGGAGCTCTGTATTATTATTATTATTATTATTATTATTATTATTATTATTATTATTATTATTATTATTATTATTATTATTATTATTAAGGTTATGTAGGCACAGAAAAATTTAACCAAATTACTGTAATTTTCTAAAAAATAAAAAACTTTTTTTACCCCATAGAAATCAGACTATATTTCGCAATGTCTCAATTATTATTTATTTATTTTTTGTTATTCACATTCCCCTTTACGGAAATTACGCACGCACTTTCGGGTTTTTCCAAACAAAAATTTGGCCGTCATGGTTCCCCCTTCCCGCCCTCCGCCCGTCGTAACCAGAAACCATTTTATATGCTTTGCAGTCATAACAGTCCTCATTATGATAAAGTTGATAGTGGTCATTCGACGGATTTTATTTTTTATTTTTTATTTTTTATCGTCTTCTGTTTTTCTTTTCTTCTTTTTGGTTTTTTTTTTTTTATCTAAATGTGTTTAAATGTCCTTAAATTCTGGGCCATAAACGTGGGTTATTTTTCAACTTCCTGCAAAAGGGCAAACCACTGATGAATTAGGTCAATATCTCCAACTGAAACATAATCTGATCTGTTTTTATGCCCCACCACACAGCTTGTGGATGGTATCACGGTCATGATAGGTCTGATGTTATTTGACAGTGAAACATGAGTCGCTGCAATTATTATTTGATACCTGTTAAAAAAAAAAAAAAGACTCCCTTGATTTGCTAGGGGCGGGAGAGGAAAAGCTTATGTTTGATATAACATGCTTGTTAGGGTCACTTTGATTCGGATACATGCACACATTTTGTTTTTAATGTGCTCCCAATGAGCGGTGCTGGAGCACAATAGTGTAATTTAGATGGGAGAAGACGAGATTTGTACTCTTTCGGAAATGCTGACCAAAGTTCATCAAAATTAGATTGATTTATCCATCATTACCAATATTTGCCTCCACCAACTTTGGATGTGGAGCACGACGGCCTTTTTAAACTTTATCAGGGAGACGACCACGTGTTTGAGAACAACTAAAGCTTCGTATAGACCACCAGTCTCCTGAAAACAACTTGAATGAGCTAGTAAAGGTCCTGAATGAATGTGTGTTTACACCGTACACCCAGGGACCATATAGGAACAGAAAGAGCGGTAAATAAATGAATACCACTGCCATGAATTTTTTTTACACACACACACACACACACACACACACACACACACACACACACACACACACACACACACACACACACACACACATATATATATATATATATATATATATATATATATATATATATATATATGTCATTTGTCTACAGTCTTAGGCAGAAGCCCGTTTACAATTCCAGGAGCATTAATAAATAAAGAAACAAATGAATTCATTTCAGTCCAGATGTGTAAAACGTGGGTCTATGCAGACAGCTTTATTTCCACCACCGGGCCCCTGAAAACAACCCGAATGGCCTGTCATAAGCTAATAAGGGTCCTGGATGAGGGCTTCACCTACACCGAGCATCCTGTTGGGCTCCCAGGAATTCCACTTTGATTGCTGCACATCCTCCCAGTTGCTCCAGTAACTTGGCCATAAAAGGGCGGATTCGTCTGGACCATTTGGAGTGCAGTGCCATAAAACGTCTGAGACCAAGGTTATTAACTAGGACTTTACAGGAGGAGGCTGACAAAGCATTGAAACGTGTGTTAGCGGACCTTCCCTTAGTCATTTGTTGCAGCATCTCACCACCTATGGTGGGAATGCTCATGCTACGCTTTTGTTGTTGTTATTGTGAGTCGAGACCGCCTCTTACCACTGGGGGGCGCGCCTCAGATCAATGTCATTGCCGTGAATTGAGATTTCATATGTAAGAAGTTGGGACTGCGGCGCTCAGATGCCTTTAGAATATGTTGCCACCAAAGGATTTAATGAAGGTAGGCCAAGGAATATGATCATGTACTTGTTTTTACGACACGATGACTTTTGCTAGGTGATTTAAGAGAGAGCCATCCCAGAACATGTCCATGTGAGAGTCACAAATCTGAACGCGCTGTGTTTCATGTAATAATATGATTTAATGGAGGCATTGCAGGAATACACCCAATAGATATTTTCTAACGGAAACATTTATTTTTGAACAGCATACATAATGTTAAGGCATGTCTAGTTTAGTCCTGGTCATAAATAACATTTGTAAGAGGAACTGGTTTTGTATTTCAAATGTAGAATTTAATTATAATATATATACAGATATTATTTTGACACTTCTTGATCACTTTGAAGCCTTTACGTGTGCGTGCATTCAGACACCAAGGTGGTATTTTTGAACAGTCTCTAACTGCCCCTTTACAACAACAAAAAAATTAAAATAAAAAAAATAAAATAGAACTTTGCCTATGAAACAGTATGTTTTATGAGAGAAGTGATTCAATGATAATAAAAAGAGCATACTGAAACATGACAGGAAATAATCCGCCGGGGGTTAATGGATAGTTTCTTCTTCGCTGTTTGACTGGAGCAGGTCTGACGCCATATAAAACCGGGGGCTCTTATTTCTAGACTTTACGGCTCCAGACTTTAAGGGGGGAGATAGACGTGACCGCGGTGGAGTATTTCAGGGAAAAGCCCATCTTCCGAAACGTTTCTGCCTCGCACTAAATCTGCAGGCCTGTGTTTTAAACAGCAATTCAGCTGACTGGGTTTTCTCTAAAGGAGGTGTGTTTTTTGTGGGCCTTTTGTTTTGGTAATTTTCTTTAACTGAAACAATCCAGGAAAACGGTCAATGTTTACTGGTGGTATGTGTAACAGCCGAGGTGAGCATCATGTGAACTGATGCATGACTGATATTTAAAGTAGAATTATGCTAAAAGATAGATAGATAGATAGATAGATAGATAGATAGATAGATAGATAGATAGATAGATAGATAGATAGATAGATAGATA
>CAEFZX010016934.1:0-14729 GCA_903066825.1 Alfaro cultratus
ATCCAGAGTTATCCACACAGATCATTATATTTTATTTTTTATATATATATATATATATATATATATATATATATATATATATATATATAAAAGCTTTGAGGTTTAAATTTAGAGAATATTAATGAATATTTGTGAACATTAATAACCAGGAAGTAGAGAGGATTTCCCCGCTGCTGACCAGCCCCTCTTGCCCCCTGCTGGCCGCCGGAGGAACAGCGGCGCTCCGCTCAGGGAGAACCAGCGCCTCCTGCAGGCGGAGCGCAGCGCTGCAGACAGCCTGCGGGACCTGGAGAAGAAGGTGGAGCAGCAGGAGCAGAGGCTGGTCCGGGCGGAGGAGCGGAGCTGCTCCTGCAGCAGCGCGGCGCCCCCTGCAGAACAGGAGGCGGAGCTGCAGGCGGAGGTGCTGTGGCTGCGGAGGGGCCTGGAGGAACATCTGAAGGTCTTCAAGAACGTCTTCAACAACGCCGAGGCGCTGGTGGCGTCCGGAGACACGCTGCAGCTGGACCGACTGCTGGAGCTGACGAAGCGGATGGACAGGAAGAGGGGAGGAGGAAGAGGAGGAGGAGAAGGGGAAGGAGAAGGAGGAGGAAGAAGAGGAGGAGGAAGAGGCGGCCAGCGCAGTCACAGGGAGTCACCAGGTGAGTCACAACTTGGTCAGACCAGCATCAGAACTCACCTCCTCATCATCACCTTTCCTCCTCAGGTGAGACGATCCCATCCAGCCAATCAGGTGTCTCTGTGCTATTTGTGGGCGGATCGGACAGAACCGTCAGGTTTGGACGGGGTCAGAACTCCAGACTCTTCACGGCGCCGCTGGACGGAGTCTACCTGTTCATCCTCACCTTGGACCTGAGGCCAGGCTCTGCCCACATCATGCTGAGGCGGGGCCAGGAAGGGGGCGGGTCTCCGGTGACGCTGCTGCAGCGGCAGGTGGAGGGGGCGGGGCCTGTGAGCGGGGTGGGGCTCCTGATGCTCCAGCGGGGGGAGCAGGTGAGGCTGCAGGTGAAGGCGGAGTGGGCGGAGTCAGAGAGCAACCTGCTGGCTGTGCTGCTGCTGAAGCCAACCACCTGAGGGCGCTGCGCAGCAATCAGCTGCAGGGGGGCGGAGCCTCCAGACATTAGCACCTTAGAGATGAAGGATGGGACGTTACAGAGGAAATGCTTCCTTATGGAGGAATTTTCCTGCCATAAGCCAGGAGAACACATTTTAATTTTGAAAGCAGGACTTCATGTCTTTCTTCTCAAAACTTGTCCTGGCGCGCACACTTCGTCTCTGCTCGCTTCTGAAACGCCTTTTGGTTCAGTCGCCTGGCAACCTCTCAGCCAACGAATGAAAGTGCACAACAATATCCATTTTTCATTTAAGATCCTGAAAACATAAAAAGTTTTCATCAGCTTAACTTGCAGGAACAAACTGCAGGAGGGGAGCAAATTAAATGATTCCAAAAGCCATAAACTAATTTTCTCTGACATTTAAATTTATACATTTTTATTATTTAGGGTTACACAAATTAAAATCAATGGGTTTGATGATCCTCAATCAGTTTTGGTTTTTTATTAACTGAAAAAGTAGTGAGAAAAATTTTAATACAAATTTTCACACTGCATTAATTTCTCCACATTTATCCATCCCGAGAAACTTCCTGCTGTTTTATATGAAATTATTGCTTTTAATGAATATAATTATATTACATATTCACTATTATTGAAGTGATGCTGAGTTCTGTAAATATATTGGAGGTTTCTAAACAGATTTTAAAGTAAAACTGCGGGTTTTTATGTCAGATTTAAATAAAGATTATTATTATTAATGTGTGTAAACCTTGTTCTGCTTTCATCACTTCCTGTCCAGCCAGAACCCTCTGGCGGTTCTGGTTCTGACCCAGTTAGCGGCAGACATGAAGGACTCGTGGTTCCGGTTCTGGTAGTTTGTCTAGAAGCTTTATTGATAACTGTTTACATCTCACAATGCATTCCACAACACGACTCCAGCGGAGTTTAATCAGCACAGAAGAAGAAGAAGAAGTTTTTCATTCACGATTAAAGAAGCAGAACAAACAGACGCTTTAAGCTCCGCCCACCTCACCTGGAAACAACACCTGGCGGAGGGAAACGCCGGCCGTTTCCTAGGAGACGGCAGGATGACGATCTAACAGGATTGATCTACATGGTTCTACAGCTACCGAGCAGCGATGAAGAGTTTAGTGCAGGCCCCTCCTCTTCCTCACAGCAGCCCCTCCCCAACCTGCTGCTAGGCTGAGGGGAAGGGGGTGGGGCCAACCAGCTTTAAAATGTTTCTGAGACTCTGATTGGTTCACAGAAATAAAACAGAGATGATAATGATGATCATCATCAAAGCCACTGAACGATTCCCAGAAACACAAAATAAGGAATTCTGAAATGATAAAAAAAAAGTTTAATAATCTGACAAATACATTAAGGGCAGCGCCCACCTGATCCTCCTCTTCCTCCTTCATTACCCCCCTCACCCTCCTCTTCCTCCTTCATTTCCTCCAGACCCCTCCCATCAAGACTTCCTGAATCCGACCTCTGACCTCCCTTTCCTTCACTCCGCCTTACGCTTCAATCCGGGAACCTTTTCCTGAATCCTGAAACACAAACAGGAAACACGAGGCAGGAAGTGAGCTGCCGTACATGTCAAAATAAAACACTTGATGATGTTCCCAGCAGCCCCTTAAAGGGCCAGTCCATGTTTCACTGTGAGATCAG
Source organism: Alfaro cultratus (assembly GCA_903066825.1). Lineage (NCBI taxonomy): Eukaryota > Metazoa > Chordata > Actinopteri > Cyprinodontiformes > Poeciliidae > Alfaro > Alfaro cultratus. The sequence continues at coordinate 2,730 of CAEFZX010016934.1, forward strand.
TAGGAGACAGAGGTCACTGACCTCAAAACTACGCACATTGAAATGACAGAAATAAAGTGAGGAAAAGTAACTGGTGTTGCTGGTGTTTCCCAGTAACATCAGTAAAGTCGTCTCCTCCACCACTGGGATGCTGCCGTTTGATTTCGTGAGTGATTTATTGAATAGAATCTAAACTCAATTGTACAAAGTGTTCATATCTCTAGGATACTTGGTTACATCATCAGGTATGAACCATCTACCTCCTGGTGAAGCTCTTTCACATTAAAAGCCTTTTTCCTAAAGTCACAGCTGGGCTTTTATTTTGAAACTCGGCCAAGATTCTCAGTCTGACTTTAGTTTCTGTTGACTTACTTTTCCACAACATCCTTGATCTGGTTGGTGACCAGCGCCAGGTAGTGATCGATCTGAGCCTGAGAGAGAGAGACAGGGTGTTAGACCAGGACGGACCTCCAGCAGCACCGCTGATGCATTCTGGGTAATGTCAGAGTCCAACCTGGTGTTTCTCATAGATGATTGGGCAGCTGAACGCTCCGACCAAACCTGCAAGAGGAGGACATGATCAGAACCCAGAGGACCGCCTGCTGCAGAACCACCACGGAACCACCACTAGAGGGCGCCACTGCAGAACCACCACTAGAGGGCGGTTCTACAGTGGCGGTTCTGCTCATGCAGAACCACCTCTGCATGAGCAGAACCACCTCTAGTGGTGGTTCTGCAGGAGAACCACCACTACAGGGCGACACTGCAGAACCACCACTAGAGGGCGACACTGCAGAACCACCACTAGAGGGCGACACTGCAGAACCACCACTAGAGGGCGCTGCAGCAGAACCACCACTAGAGGGCGCTGCAGCAGAACCACCACTAGAGGGCGCTGCAGCAGAACCACCACTAGACAGAACCGCCACTAGACAGAATCGCCACTAGAAGGCGCCGCCACTCACCCAAGATCAGCAGAGTGAGTCCGTTGAACAAGGCGCCAACGTAGGTCAGGATCCACATCAGAATCGCAAACTTCAGGATGACAGCGGGAGAAACTGGGTCAGAATCAATCAGAACCTCGTGTTTGATGATCTGTTTATCATCAGAACCAATCAGAACCGGACCCAGAGGTTCTGCCTCACCTTGATGGAGTCCACCAGGTCCTGCACCAGGAACAGACGCCTCAGCTCCTCGATGGTCCAGTTCAGCTTCTCCAGAATCCCGTCGCTGTACTTGTGGACCAGGTCCGCGGACAGCGCCACCTCCTGGTCCAGGTACAGCCTGCGGGGAGGGACAGAGGTGAGTCAGAAGATTTCCATGGTAACAGAGTCCGACCCGGGCCCATGTCTGGTTCTGAGGTTTGGTAGGATGTAAAAACGATTCAAGCTCCTGTTTGGGTTCATCTGAGCTGCAAACTGAGCAGGAAACCTGCTTTGGTTCTGATCCACTTTGGTTCTGGTCCAGATTCTCTGAGCTCAGCTCCTGGTAATCCCAGTTAATGAGTCTGGACTCAGAAAGGTTCTGATCTGCAGCCAGAAGCGGATCAACCCACCATGGAGCTGGAATAATCCCATCTGGACCAGAACCACTTAGCAGAACCAACAGAACCAAAGTGGACCAGAAACCAGGAAGTGTTTATTATTCTACTTTATAACATCTGAGGCTCTGAATCTTAAGGTGTCATGTCAGAACCAGGTCAGAGCAGATCAGAACCGGGTCAGAATGGATCAGAACTGGGCCAGAAGCGGACTCACTTGAAGGGGTGTCCCTCGTCGGACTTCTGGATGGCCTGCAGGATGCCCTTGTATATCCTGAAGCAGATGGTGACGGAGAGCAGCGCCAGGCCGATGTAGGAACAGACGCTGACGATGCTGCAGACGCTGAGCGACAGCAGCAGCAGCAGCGCCGCGCCAAACACCACGCCCGTCGTCTTCACGTCGCGCCAGTACACCAGCTCCACCACTAGGGGGCAGACACAGAGAGACGGTCAGCAGGGACGACCTCTGACCTGCGGGAAGCCTGGTGACCAGAACCAGAACCAGAGCTTCACTGCTGAATTGATAAACATTAATAACTGATGCAGGTGAAACGGAGCAGATGATTGGTTCATGAAGATGGAGGGAAACCTGGTTCAACCAACCGGACCAAAGTTCTGATCCAGTTCCGCCTCTGAAGGTCCAAACCGCTCAGGAATGTGTCACTTCCTGCTGATGTCATGCTAAAGCTAACGCTGCAGGCTGTCTGAGCAGCTAAATGGTTAAAGTTTGTGATTCTGCAGCAGAAACAATCAGAGTGGTCTAGTCCAAGGTCCAGATCCTTCAGCTCCTTCCTGTAGTCCGTTCTGGACCAGAACGGACTGATGACCTTGTTGTAATTCATTCACTGTCCCAGTTTCAAACAAATTTTAGCTCTAAAGTTGAGTAAGCTCACATTTTAAGATAAATATTTAGCTTATTTACATTGTTGACTAAATATTTAGCTCTAAACTAAATATTTACTTTGAAAACTAGATGAATTCTTTATACAAAATATTTACTTACCTTCTTAAATATTTAGCTTGCTAGTTAAATACTTAGTTTTAAGTTGTGTGATTTATAAGACTGTTTTCCGTTATGAGTGAATAACCAAATTATTCCTGGTTTTTCTATAATCATCCCATATTTAATGGCGCTGTGAATCACAGACCAACTTCATCTCCTGCAGGTTAACCTGGTCCAGTTCAGCCTGGTCCAGTTCAGCCTGGTCCAGTTCAGCGGGTTTAAACTAAATATAAACTAAACTCAGTTAAACTTGAATGCAGCTTCCGATTAAACCATAAATAATAATTTCCGCTCAACTCGCCGCCGTTTCCGCCTCGCTTCCGCCGGTGTTAGCATGCTAACCGTTAGCATGCTAACCGTTAGCTTCCCGCGGACAGCCATGTTCCCAGAAGAACCAGCGGCTGAGGCGGAGCCGGAGGGGCAGCGCGGCTCCAAATGTGGCCTGCCTCATATGGTAACAGGCTGCCCGCGGCACCGGAGCCGGCTAAAAATAGAGCCCGCACCGCAGCGCTCTCTACCCGGCCACAGATCTGGTTTCACCGCCGCTCCGGTTCACCTCGTCCCGTTTGACCCGCTTCACCTCCCTCCTCTTCCCCGGACAGACCCCCCGCCTCAAGCCGGGACCGAACCTCAGAGTCCGGGTTAACCTCCGCAGGAGGCCCGCTCCTCCCGCAGCCGGTGCCGGTGTGAGCCCCGCTCCGCCCGGGGGCTTAAGCCCGCTGCCAGAGCGCAACCAGAGGACATCGAAGCTCACTAACCCCGCTCGGCGTCCATGTTGAACCTCCCGGAGCCTCCAGCAGCACGGCTGCTCCGCCTCCGGCTGACCGGAGATCACTCTCCGTGGGCGGGGGCGGGACATGCGCAGCTCGGCCCCCCCAGAGGAGGCAACCACCATATTTACTGATTTATTTATTAATATACGATCAATAAACCAGTTTATTACCGTATTAAAATATTCACCGATTTATTAATAAATCTGGATAAATTCCTCACAATAACTTCTAAATGACACAACAGGAAGCAAAGAAAACTACTTCCGTTTTTCTATATTGCTAGATATAAATCTGAAAAGTGCGGCGTGCCCTTGTTTTTAACCCAGAACAGGGTCTGGCTGCAGGTCTTCTGAACATCTGGACCAGTTTACAACCAGCTGGACTCGGGTCTGGGCTTTGACTAGGCCGTTCTATCCCTTGAATCAGCTCTAATCTCAACCATCCCATAATGCTCTGACCTGTTGCCAACAGCATGATGCTGCCACCCCCATGTCCCTCTTGGCTGCGACTCTGAGTTCTGTCCCAGACGAGTCAGAACCACTGATCTGGGTTCCTCCGGTCCAGAACCCAACCCGGCGCTGATAAGCCCGGTTCAGTCGGCTCGGGTTGTAAAAGCACGTCATAAAAGCAAAGCGCTGCAGATAAAAAGTCCAACATTCAAATCAGCTACAGGCCAGGTGCATGCTGGGAGAACAGGTCGAGCAGAACCAGAACCAGAGCTGAGTCAGCATGCAGCTGGATCAATGAGAACAGACCAGAACCAGCTGGTTCTGCTGTTTCCTCCTGGTTCTGATCCAGAACAATCAGAAACCCCAGCAGGACAGAACCTGGCCCAGTCAGAACCAGCACCTCTGGACCGTTCTCCAGAACCAAACAGATCAATGATCTAATTGCCGACTCAGCAGTATGGGAGGCGGCGCCGAGGGCCTGACCTGTTTGGACCTCTGCATACCTCCAGCTGACTGCTTGATGAGCAGAACTCAGCAGCTGGTTCTGGTTCTGGTCGGACTGTAGCTTTAACTGCAGTTCCTCTGCAACCAATCATTAACCTGACCTTTGACCCGGCCCGCGGCACGTCCAAAGGTCCCGTCTGCGAACCCGACAACCAGATCCAATCAGAACCATTTGGACCCAATCGGAACCAACCAGAACCAGCCTACCCTGCTCCCTCCAAGACCGGCTGACCGGCTCCTTCCTCTCCATGCAGCTGCTCTCCATTCCGTCCGACCCGATCAGCACACACACATTCCCACCAGCTGGGCGAGCGAGCAGAGAGAGAGAGGCTGAGGAAGAGGAGGAGGAAGGCCAGCAGCTCCTCCTGCTGTCAGCTGACTGGACCGTGACGCAGCGCCTGGAGCCGCCTGGACCTCCTCCTCTTCTTCCTCCTCCTCTTCGTCCTCCTCCTCCTCCAGATAAAACCTTTCTGCATTATTCTCCATAATAACACGGTTCTGACAAAACCAACTGGACCCGCCCCATTGGAGCTGCTCCATCTCCTCTAACCAGCTGCTCGATGACCTTTGACCTCCATGTGAGGCAGTGACCTCTGACCCCTGGTCAGGCTCTGAGAACAATTCTGTTCTGTAGAAACATCTGGCTCCTGCTGCGGCGGGACCAGCTCAGGTTGCCATGGCAACGTGCCGATCGGGCCGGATCGATGGAAAACGTCAGCTACACAGGAAACAGCCTGAGAGGAAACATGGAGGATTCATTCACTTAGCAAATCTTCAGGCTATTAGTGCAACATTTAGCTCCAAGCCAAATATTTAGCATAAAGCTAGCTTGCTAATCACATATTGGGTTTGAAACTTAGATTTATAAATGAATGAATGACCTGGTGAAACTGAACCTTCATATATTTTTCTATGTCAGTATTAATTAATGAATTTTTGATGATAACTTTAACAATGGTGCTCCAAAGTGAGTTTTTAAACCCAACAAGATCTCCAGCATTAATCCATCAAAGCTCAGTTTTCTTTATTTAATAAGGAAAAATGAACGTTTGAGAAAAGCTGGTCTATTCTGCGTTCAGCCACCAGGGGGCGCTGCTCCCTCTGGGCCACTGCAGAGACATCAGACTTCATGTTGAATCATTTTCACATCTGAAGCTTCAAACTGAGTCAGACAGCAGAAAAGACTCCAGCTCCCATCATGCATTGGGGGATCAAGCTAAAAGCCTCTCCGCCAACCAGATTAACACCAACATGACCTTTGACCTCTGGTCAGTCTGCAGAATCCATCCACTCACCATGAACATGATTCATTCTGACCCTTAATGATTCCTTTGAACAGTTCCTTTTTCCAGCTGCTGTCAGTTTGTTGTAAAGATGAAGGTTCTGATCCAGCAGCGTAAACCTGATGGGTTGATCAGAACCGGCTCATCCATAAACACCTGCAGCATTTCAAGTTATCCAGATGGACCAGACTGGAAGGAAACCAGGAGGTTCTACAGAGTCATGATTAAAATAATTAGTGATTGCTAACGGCACTTCAGCCTTTAATTAGAATCAAACAGCAAACCTACATGTGCCCGTAAAATTGTTCCTAAATGTCTCATTTATGTAGACAGAAATTAAACTCATCACTTTCTCAGTAGATCAAGAATCAATTATCCAAATGGTTATTGATTACCAATGACCGCTCATTAAAAAGTTATCTGTGCTAACTCTAAAGTTAACGCTAAAGCAACATGGTAATTAGTGGAAGCTAATGCTAACATGCTACAGCAACATGATTGGCTGAAGTGTGCCCACCACTGCAGCCTGGTAAATTAGCGCTATAGAGCTAATTGAGCTAAGCATTGGCTAACGCGCTAAACTAAACATTAGCTTTGTTATTTGAATGGTGCCTTTAAATAAAGTATATTATTATTATTATGGTTATTCTTAGCACATATGCGGATTAGCAGAAGTGCTTCTACTAATAGCACTTTAGAATTTATCTGGAAAAAATCCTCTAGGAGAAGCTAAGTGCTATAAGCAATATGCTAATGCGCAAAGCTAAAAATTAGCTCTGCTATTAGCGGATTAGCATCATGTGTCCACCACATCATTCTTTGATCTTTTCATCAGTAGTTTAGTTGAGATTGTTGATTAAAGTGATTAACTATTAGGTTATTTTTGTTAATAAAGAAGTTTGTCTGTATTTATTCCACAAACATGATTTATGGGTTTATTTATAAAATGTTGAGACTGAACTATCTGGCTGTTATTTTACTAATAATCAATAGATTCCCTGTGTTGGTTATTCTTATTTAAATAAATAATTATTCTGTTTACTGACAGATATTTATAGCCACAGCAAACATTTTGTTTCAGGATCCAGCTGGGGGGTGTATGAATATATCTGAGCCAGAAGAAACAGCAGCAGTAGAACCATCAGAACCTGATGAGGCAGCAGATCAATGAGGCTGATCGGATCAGATCAACATTACATCAGCAGAACATTTGCTGACTGGGTTCTGGAAAACAAAGTGAGGAGCTGAGAGTGTCGCAATGCAGGGAGGAGGATGAGGAGGAGGAAGGTGAGGAGAAGGAAGAGGAAGAGGAAGGAGGAGGGTGAAGAGGAAGAGGAGGAAGGAAGAAGGAGGAGGAGGAAGAGGAGGAGGATTTTACTTTCTGATCTGATTAAAATCTTTAATTTTGTTGGTTATGAATGTTTTTCTGAACCCGGCAGCTCTGGAGTCGAGGGCTCCAGAGAACAGAGGGGTCCGGTCCGGTCCGGTTCTGGTGAGGGAGAGCTGGGGCCCCTCAGGCGGTGTTGGGTTGCAGAGCCATATCTCTGGTTATTTCCAGAGCCGAGGAAAGCTCGGATACCGTCGTCTAACTCAACACCCTCATACTGAGGACAGCAGCTGGACCGGCCCGGTTCTGGTTCCCGCTCACCAGGGAGCGAGAATGTTTCAGGGCGGAGGACGGGTTAGAGGAGAAAACATGAACTCAGCAATGAACAAAACGCTCCAAAAGTCCAACAGAACCAAACGCAGGAGTTAATGTAGAACAGAACCAGAACAGAACCAGAACAGAACCTGGACGATGCAGGAACAGAAGGTGACGTATGGCGGAGGGAGTCAAACTGAAAGGTGGAGATGGATGGAATGTGGATGAAGATGGAGGTTCTGGTGGAAACCAAGGAGTTTGTGTTTGTGGGTGGATAAGGGGGGGGGGCAGAGAATGAGGAGGGTGAGGGGGGTGGAGCATGGGGGGTGACGTGGGTTGGGGGTGGAGTCCATGCTGGGATGACTTTCTGTTACCTGCTCTTATGTTCAGGTTTGGCATCTTAAACAGTTTGCTGCCCGCGGTGCTCCTCTGGGGGTCCGGCGGCTCGGGGTTCCCGGCTGGCAGACGGGCCGGTGGCACCGGGCTCGGGGGGGTCTCCAGCTCGGCCTTGGTCTTCTGTGGGGAGGCCTGGGTGAGGAGGTGGTAGGAGCTCTGGCTAAGGGCTTCTGGCTCAGGAACCTTTTCCACGGCGGGAGGCGTGTCCTTCAGGCTGAAGCCGAGGTCATCATCCAGGGGGATCTCTGGAGGCTTCGGGGATGAGAACTTGGAGGGGTCCAGAGCCTCGAGGAACTCATCGATCACACCTCGGGGCGGTCGCTCAATGAACTCAAACTCCTCTGAGGAGACCTCGTGCTCTGACACCTCCTCAGCAACCTCCGGCTCCTCCAGCTCCATGTTCAGGTCTTTCTTCTCCGTTTCTACCTGGAAGCTGGCGGGGTTCTTGGCCATGGCCTCCAGAACAGGCGACAGGGAATCTGCGGTCGGAGACTCAGAGTCTGAATCTTCGGCAGTGGTCTTCTTGCTCTGAAAGTCAAGCGGCTCAAACCTTCCACGCTTTTTGGGAGAATTGTTGCTGGAGAACCAGTCTTTCTGCTCAATCTGGACAGGATCCTCTGCTTTGACCTTCGGCGGGGTGGTCTCCTCGGCCTCCTTGACCAGATCAAAGGCTCCAAAGCTTTTGCTGTCTTCAACGGTTGTACCGTCTACAGATCTCGCCTCCATCTCCTCGGTCATCTCCTTCAGGAGAGACACTTTGGTATCAAAAGCAAACGGGTTGTTGGCGGATAAGTTGATTGGAGGGTTGGGCGACTCCATCATCCGGCGTTCCAGGATGGGGCTCTGTTCCTCCGGACTTCCCTCAGAAGAGCCAGAGTCCACTTTGTCAGGGTTGAGAGGGGAAGACTTCAGGATGTCTGGAAGCGATGGCGGCAAAGCAGAGTCCTCTTCATCTTCTTCTTCATCATCTTCTTTCAGACCAGAGGAGAACTGATTCATTGACTCCAAGAGGGCTTCACTGGCCGTCTTAGTGTTCTCGAAAAGTTTGCCCTCATCTAGGATGGATGGTTGGTTCTCCTGGGACTCTCCAGTCTGCCTGTACTGGACCAGATCTGGTGTGGGGCTTTCTGACATCTTGGTGTCAGACTTCGGTTCTCCAAAATGGGAGTAGCCACTGTCAGCTAGCGGGGAATATCCGTCAAACGGGTTATTGTTCTTCTTTACCTCATAATTCAAGTCTTCATCTTCATCAGACTGGTTGCCACAAACGTCTGGTTCATATCTGGAGGAGCAAATGGGTGTTGTGTCCTTGGTGAAGGAATCCATGGAGACCTTGGAGTTGTCTTCAGATGAGAGGAACGGTGAATCCCAGTGCTCTGTTGGGTTAGAGGAGGTAAGGTGAGACTCATGAACCATCATCAGAGGGTTGACAGGGGAGGGGCCGGTGGAGGACCTGTCTGAGCTAATAATCTTCTCCTCGGGGGAAAACGAAATACCGCTGTCTTCACACGGATTATGAGGCCCCGAGTCTTTCCCTAAACTCAGGTAGGGAGCAGCTAGGGAATCTAGAAGGTCCTCCTTGGTTTTACCACGTCCGGGTCCAGAGTCGCCTTCTTCGCCATCCCAAGGCATATTCTTGGAGAGAATAGTGGGGGGTGTGGTGGAGAAAGAGCCCAGGGGTGCAGCAGATCCTGGGGGAGGGGGCTGGTTGGGACTCTCGGTCAGAGACAGCTCTTCCAGAGAGTCGGGTGAGTGGAGAGGGGAGATAGGAGAGATGGGTGCAGGGGAGTCACCCTTCTGCCCAAGTTCTTGAGTAGAGAGGGAGGAGGGAGAACGCATACAGAACAAATATCAAAAACATACTCCATTCCTTACAGTGCCCACCACACCTGGGTACAATCCACTCTAAGGAAGGTTTCCAGAGAGACCTGGAGGTCCAGACCAGACAAAAGCTGCTGGACATTCACCACCAGTCCTGCATTCCCCAAAACAGAGACAGCTGTTTGGTAAAAACTCAAGATTTAGAAGCTGCTAGGTAGATTGATCCAAAAGTTCTACACCGACTGGTGAAGACATGAAGGATTGTTCTGATGGACATAATTTGGTCCACATGCAGACCTTTGACTGGGATGTAAAGATTCTGGTTGAAAGGAGCTAGCGGGTCCAGAACCAAGGGCAGACATAATGGGATGTGAAGGAATGGGCAGGAACCAGTGTGTCCCGCAGGAACAGCTCAGTCTCTGAACTCAGATTTCCTACCATCACTAGGAAATCTAGTGATGGTAGACCCGGAATAAATTGGGTCTATTTTATTCCGCGGTTGGGTGGAGCTGCCTACAGCGGACAGGGTCCCATGATGAAACTTCTAGTGCCTTGTTTCCACTGATCGGTGGGTCAGTGCAGTTCGGTTCGGCATTGTGTTTTCGTTGTCAAAGTGGCCATACAACCATACCGCATCGCTCCAGGGCATCTTCATCTGCAGCCCAGGACAGAGGTACGGTACGGTTAAGGTGGAGATAATGGCAACATACAATACCGCCCATTGATCAGCGGACAGAAAAACCATCAACAGACATGCTAATGTGTTACACTTGTTGTCATACTACTATGACGAAACATTAGGCATTTGGGTTTAACCCAATCCGCCCTGATACGGGTCCATCTGGCGGTAGATAGGTTCTCCTGTATATGTCGGATCATAACATAGCATACCGAACCGCAGCGCTCAGTGGAAACGAGGTGTTTAACCTGCTGATGTACTGCAGAGGAAGTTCTGCAGGTCCAAACCAGGCTCAGTAGAACATCTGGAGAACCCAGCTGCTCCTCTGTTCTGGTTCTGGGGGTTCAGGGAGGGACGCGTCTGTCTGATCCATTCTCTGGTCTAAACATCGAGGCAGGATCTGGTCCAGGTGTGGTGCCAATAATCCATGCTCAGTGAGTCACATGATCCAACATGACGGTCCTCCTGCTTGACCTCGGTGACCTCGGTCAGGCTGGAGGACAGTCTGAACCACGATGCATCATCAACACTGGGTGACCTGCTGAAGGTCAGCTGACATGCTGGATCTACTGAGGAGGACGGAGGACTTGCCTGTAGGGAGCTGCATCAGAAGAAGAGGCTGAGCTTTAGCAGGAGAAGATGCATCTGCAGGAGGAGAGGTCAGAGGTCAGAGAGCAAGTCGAACCAGAATCAGGACGCATGCATCAGAAACATAACAGGACATGCTTTTATTTTGAAACAGGAAGAAGATCTGCAATCACGTTAGCTTAGCAGAAAGGTTTCATTTGTTCTGGACAAACCCAGTACAGGTTCAGAAACCATGACAACAGTCAGCGAATCAAAATTCAACCGTTGCATCACCAACTGCTGTCCAATCAGACCACAGCGGCGGTTCTGACCCGTCACTCACTGGGTTCTGGTTCTGGTTCTGGTTGAAGGCGGATAAACACGGCAGCTCGTTCAGATAAATTAGTCCAATGGATAAATATGAATGATTTTATTAATAACTAGAAGAACTGTTCATCATGAAGCAGTTCAGGCTGCAGAAGGAACTGTTCACATCCTGGAAGAACTGTTCACATCCTGGTAGAACTGTTCACATCCTGGAAGAACTGTTCTGAATGTTGTTTAATTGTCTAATAAGCAGAACCAGAACCTCGCGGGTTCTGTGGGTTTGATCTGACCCAGTGGGATAACGGTGACGGCATAGAGCCCGGTTCTGGTTTCATTAGGAATGAAGCTGGTTCTGGTTCTGAACTCTCAGGAACCTCCAGCTGTAAACAAACCCGGGTCAGCTGTAGCTGGTTCTGACCCAGATCAAACTTCTTCCTCAGGGTGTTTGGACAGGCGCCAACAGATTAGAACCAGATTAGTGTAGACACATGGAGCCAGGCTGCCGTCTGCCCGACCCAAACAGAACCTGGACCGACTGACCCAACCCAACCCGGGGAGCCAGCAGACCCACAAACAGGAACACGGTTCAGAACCTGGGCTGGTTCTGGTTCTGGAAGAGGAGCAGGGTTCAGTCTGGGTCAGTACCTGTCCCACTTCAGAACAAACAGAACAAAACCGACCCAAACCGACCCGCTACTCCCAGTGAACAGGAACCAGAGATGAACCGATGGAAAATCTGGTCCAATATTTACTGATACTATATGGACCGGAACCATCAGAACCATCGGAACCGCCTGAGCGAAGCCAGCTGATTCCTGTAAGTGGAGAACTTCCCACTGGTTCTGATCCATGAACCAGTTCTGACCCGATGGTTCTCTGAATGTTGTTTAATTATCTATTAAACTATTAATAGATTTATATGCAGAGAGAAAATATATTTTACATCTAAACATCATCATGTAGAATCAGTAATAACTTTATTCTCCAGCTGCTCCAACCAAACACAGAAAAGGTTTTTGCATCTTTAATATTTGTTA
>CAEFZX010016935.1:0-32634 GCA_903066825.1 Alfaro cultratus
ACAGGCGGCGGCCAGCTGGCCACACGCGGAACGGAAGCTTGGTCCATGGTGCTGAAAGTGAACGCGTCTCCTTCTGAGTTTGACATTTATTATGAGTCTCCGAGACCATGTCGCCACCAAAAAAGAAAAGGAGGACAGACATTAGAAGTTATTTCGCTACCTCGGCTGTAAGTACAGTGAGTGGACCCATAAGTTAGATATCTATCATGCAACGCATTTGTTGTAAAATCATTTACAACAAATGCGTTGTAAATGACTTGAAAAGGAAAAAGTAAAGTGTTCTCGAACTGATCTGCTGAGTATGACTGTGGTTGGGGGGATGGGGGTTATTAAGCCAATGTGGGTCCCCCCCTTCCCCCCCACTGGTCAAAAATGGTCGGTGCTCCTGGGCAGTGCACTGTGCCGCGGTTGGTCCTTTTGACCACAACTCCATATTCTACATTATGCAAGCTCTCTGTTTGCACTGATGAAGATTCACACACCTCAACATGCTAAATGCTTAGACAGCTGTCTGACCTATTCATTGGGCCAATTGGAGCAGAGCTGATCATTTTATGGCCTGAGTAACATCTGATTTATTTATTTTATTTTATTTTCTAATCTTTTTTTTTTCTCCAGGAAAGTTTATTCATCGGTTTTACAAAATTGCCCTCGGCAAGATAAAAGCACAAAGCTCTGCACAAGATGCAAATAAGCCACTACATGTAGACCATATAACACAAACACAAACAATAATATTATTTTATTTACAGTAACAATAAAGTAAGCAATAAAACATAAGAATTACAACACTTTGACTAAAACCTGACGGTATCGGCGAGATGTTAACAGATGAGACCTTTTGCAAAAGACAACCAACCCACGTTCTCTTCCAGTTACCAGCTAAATGTAGGATTTTAAAAAATATACAAGTAGATGATTTATGAATGCTGTTTAAGTTTAGGGTAAGCGTTAGGTTTGGGCTTCAGAGAGCTGAGAGTGGCACCTGCAGGTGGAGACCTGGTGTGTCGATCACTCGGCACATGAGTCCATGTGTAGATATTCAGAATATATGTAAAAAAAAAAAAAAACTACATGCAAAAAGTCTGCATTGTTTTGTTAATGTAATGAAAAATAGCTGGAATAGCCTTACGTAGTAGAAGCACTGCATTCTCCATCACATTTCAGTTTCATTTTAGACACCCAGTATTGAGCACTTTGCTTCTCACAATGGTAAAATGAAAGTTAGGGATTATATTGCGAGTGGAAACTCCCGGTGTGTTCTGTGTCTGTTTACCCATGACTCATTTGTATTAAAAAAAAACCCCACCAAGCAGCAATAAAACAACAAACAGAAGAATACTTGAACTAATTATTACTTTATCTTACAAACCTGAAACAAAATACGTGCACAAAATCAAAATCTGCATTTTAAAATATTGGCAGCTAAACACAGAACAGCAGTAAACACAAAAAGGTATAAAATGTTCATATCTTCACAACTGCAACTTTGAGTCGCATGATTAAGTTTCACTCTTTTTTTATTCAGAACAATGAAAGAAAAATCCAAACACAAACAAAACTGTCAGATTTAAGTAATGATGCTGCATAAAGTGACTTGCATTTTGTAACTTTAAACTAGTGCACTAATTTTTTAATCAGCTAGGATTGTATATAAAATTAAAGAAAAATTTACAGAATGCTCATAATGTAAAGCTGATCAAACCGTTTCTTAGTTGGCTCATGTGAGAAGAGGTAAAATGTCCATATTGAAACAAATTAGAATTCATGTTTCTTGGATCTAGTTAAAGTCACAGTTCCCGTCTCAGATTTCCTTGATCAGAACGGCGTATGGACGTATTGAACTCTCAGCGATGCGTTTCTCCTTCTTTGCTGATGTTCCCTCCGGAACAGGGATGAGCCAGTAGTCTCCAGCAATCTGCCTCTTCTCTGATTTGATTCGGTTTTGCATGATCACTTTGTAGGTTTTTCCTGTGAACCTTGACGTGAAGATTTTGCAGTATCTCTCAGCCTCAGAAAGTTGAGGCGTTGAGTAGATTCCTCTTCCGTATGTTTGTCCATCTCCAGCTTTGTAGTGACTCTTGATGATCCCTCTGGCTCCTTCTAACCAGGTTCCATGGTAGGACACAGGCCACTCTCCAGGCACGGAGTAACTCCTCCATCCATTGGGGCCCAGCCAGGTGTCTCCATCCGGATATTTCCCTCTGACCTTCAGGGCCATGCGGTACCAGCCGTTTGGGCACATGTATAGCTCATTTCCTCTCATGCAGGCAGCTGAGTAAGAGAAATTAGTAAAGTCGCAGTCATACTGCGGGTCAAAGAATTCCTTCTCATCGATGAAGAACTCCACTGCATAGAGGGTTTTCTTGTCGAGGATCTGTTGTATAAAAAAATAATCGACGGGTAAAGTGGGAGCAGCTTTCCAAGGGTTCCCGCCATCAAGGGATGTTATTTTGTTCCCCATAAGCAAGGACAGAGCCTAAAATCTCACATTTGTGTCCAAGGCCATGTTTGACAGAGAACAGTGTTTCCTTCCTGTCCTCAAGATGTCTGAGCTTTGCTCTGTTGTAACATGATCTTGTATTCATCCAGTGAGATGGGTGGAGTGTCTTTTCTGACTTTCAGTTTAAAGTATGATTTTTTTTGATTTTTTTTTACTAACACCACCAGAAGCATCCCTGCAGATTATTGTGGCTCTTAGTTCAGTCTGTAGTGTGTAACTTTTATGAAAATATCTTTTTCCCAATTTATTAAATCCATTACATTTGTATGAGACAGGTCATCTGAAAAAAATCACACTCTTCCTCCTCCTCCCAGTGTGACGACTGTTGTCTGCAAAAATTCAAAAACAACCAATCAGAGACAGTAGGAGGGTCTACCTCCTATACGCTGCTCTATGCGCTAATGGTGGAAAAACAACTTACCGTTACAGGAAAACCGTTTATCTGTCGTCATCCGTGGCTATGCTAACTAGCCTTAGCATTCGTGGCAGGCTGTGTTGTGGTGAACCAAAGATCAGGCAGGAAGTGGTGAGAGTGATTGACAGCACAAAGATCCTCCTCCAGGTTCTGATTGGTTGTTTCTGACGGAGTAGTGCATTTCTTCGGTTAGTACTGGGAGCACTAATGTTTTTTCCCCACAAATTCTGTCTTATGTTATACTGACATAGTAATAGTTTTAACAAATATTTAAAAACATATTTTGTTGTAAAAGCTACATACTTCAACTTTAAATCAGAAGTATTGACTCAGTTCCAAATGTGTTTGCTGTTCACAAAAGGCAAATAAATCAAATATAGCTGTTTAAATATCAGTATCAAATTTTATATTTACAGCTTTTTACATAGATATTCACCTCAAGTTGTTTAGTTTCTTCCACTTTTTGAAATCTGTGCAGATTTCCATGAAGTGAAAGATCATAATTTAAAATGACTGCTCACCATAAAGACAAAATCTGATAGATTTGGATGAGGATGCGACACAATCTTAGATACAAAACAATGCAAGAGAAAAAAAATAGCTTTGTTTTTTTGTAACAAGATCAGCCTTCAATAGCACAACTTTTAGCACTTAAAGTGCAGTTATTTCAATCTTATCATGTGGATTTATGAATCCAGATGATGAATTCATAAATGTGTCTTACATTGTTAATTAAGCCGAGCTCCTCATTCAGTTGAATGACGCTACAGTTCCACCTCTGAGCCTGTGGATCTGGTTTCACCTGTACTTTCCCTGCCAAACCTTTCTTTTGTCACCTCGAGTGAACTTCCTCTCTGTACGTCTAAGCCCTGCAGTGCCGCATACGTTTCGCTCTAGTGTTTTTATTGCGCAACAGTAAACGCAAACTTTGCAATCAATTTTGTCGAGTAAAAACTAATAGCATTTTGTGCTAAAGTGACACACCCACGTTTCTCCTCGTGTTTTTTCTACTCTCACAGTTAAAATCTTGCAACACTTTTGATTCATTTCACCTCAAATGAACTTATTTTCTTTATCTCTAAACCACATAACATTTGCTCCAGCCTATTCAGTCTTGACTCTAAATGCAAAACCAAAACAGATTTCAAACACGCTGCCATGTTTAAGGAGGACAAAAGTAAAGGACATTCCAGTTGGCAAAATGAAAAGCAGCAAAACCGTTGCTGACGATTTGCTTCATGCCATTAGACCTTCTAGCTCCATACTCAACGGGAAGGTGTAGCGCCAGCCGACTTCTAGCGAGTTTCACTGAAGCAGACGTCAGTGAAAGTTTAACTTCCCTCAAAGCTGAGGAGCAGAGACAGAGTTCTCACAAAAATTTCAACCCGTTCTAAAGATACAAACTTGGCCGGTTTAAGCTGTTGTGCTCAGAGCAGGAATACAATCACAGTATTTTTGTAATATTTCTACTTTCATATTTAAAACCGGTTAGTCAGGCCAAGTCAAAGTGTATCTATACAACAGCCTCAGCTGACCAAACACAGCATCACAGGTAGATAAATGACAAAATAGAAAATAAAATTGAGTTTAGTAAAAATAGTAAGACAATTATAAAATTGGCAAAAATATCGTGTGTATATATATATATATATATCAGCGGTTTCCTTAATGTTTTAAAACTTACAGTTACTTTTGTTTTAGTTTGTTTTTTAATTGTCCTCAAGCATAAAAAATTGTATACTCCTATTACCTGTATCCCAAACAGTATCTCTGATTGGAGCCTCTGCAGAAGAGGTCTGCACCATATTTAAAGGGGCGGTACAATGTATTTTCCTGGCACAAAGTTCCATTTTATAGCACAATCAAGTCACTATTTTATCTTCAGTTATCTTAAAAATGCTGTATACATCAAAAGTAACATCAAATAAATTTGACTTTGCAATTTGACACATTGAATTAGGGCTTCTGTTTCTTTAAGAAGCTCCTACTCTTCCCCCTTGATCACGTCATCACAACGGTGCTTCTCCGTAATGCCGTTTACAACTGTGTCGGACTGAGAAGCAGTAAAGAAATTTCTTTTTGTTTTGTTCTGATGGCTTAAGAAGCCACCTGGCATCTAAATATTGCTGGAAATTGTTAAAATACATACATGTTCCTCATTTTCAACATGTTTTTCATGATTGTCCACAGAAAATGGCTGTACAACGCCTAAGAGATGTAATGTTGGAGGGAAACCCGGCCTTAAAGTCAAATCTTTAACTTTACCATTTGATTGACACTCTATTTCCCACCTAAGGCCTTGAGCCTAAATGTGACTGAAACATAGAGATTGGAAATACAAGTGGCTGGATTTGGCGTATCCCTAAGGAGTCTGGATTCACATGAACGGACTGGGGAAAGAACTCAGTTCAGTATGAACCAGGTTTTTAGCTTTGCTACGATTGTCATCTGAAAATCTTATTGTAAAGATGTTTTAGACCTCAGAGTAGATCAAGGACTTCCTGGTAAAGATAATTTATCAGAGCTTCCTTGGAAAATTCTTCAAATTCAACTAGAGGTGTGCCGATCACCTGTATCTCACTTCGCTGCCTGCTTGTGCAGCTGATCTCCTCTTTCCTTCACACTGCTCAAGCGCGCAGCAACAAATCCTGTCGTGGAGTTTTAACGCTCTGAGTGAATGAAGAAGTTTGCGTGTTGCGGCGGAAAATTACGTCAAAATACATCAACACAGCGAATCTAATATGGCTTTTAAAAAACAAGCACTTGACTGAGTTTGGCTACATTGAGGATCAAAATGACATCCGGAGCAATCAGACAGCAGGTAAAGCAGCACAACTACCATCACTCACCCGGATTAGCATCACGGTCAGAAAGCTAAACAAATAACCCGAAAAATAATTCAAGTCAACAAGCTGGCGGTGTAAGATGCTGGTTCTGGTTTCGCTCTTGGACCGCCGCTACGCATTACTGGTAGTAATATTTCACAAACGAAGCGCCGTTTCTGCTCCACCCACAGTGAACTCTCACACCGAACAGCTGCTTAAAGCTGCAGCATGCAACTTAAAAAAGATTTTATATACGTATTAAAACTTTCACTGTCCTAACATAAGACAGATGATCTCTGAAAATAATCGACCTCCTCCCTGTGTTCTGCAGAATCTGGTCAGAACCAGCATTAATCAGCTGCTCTCAGGAAGTTTTGATTCAGTGACTAAGGATAGTTTATTTTAATGCAACCTGCACTGACCTTTATTACTTGACATTATTTGATATAGGCAGATTTATTTGACTAATAATTTATGTAACAGAGAATCTTACTGTTAAATATTATTTTACTGATTGCAGGTTTTTTAGTTGTCCTTTTGACTGAATAGCTGCTGTATTGTCCCTGCAAGTATTTTGCATGTTTATGTCTAAGTTAGGTGAATTTATTACCAGATCATTTTTTAATTTTGCCAGATCACATAGTGTCATTTATACCTAAAGCGAGAAATTAGCAGTCAATCCAAGCGATCACATAGATCGGTTATCGGTATCGGAATCGGCAGCAAAAAACCTGATCGCAGCATCCCTAAATTCAACCCATATGAACAGAAACATGTAGATCCCAACCCTAAGGAAGAATCCATATTAGCAGAAAAAGCTGCGCAAAACTTTGTTGATATTCTACGAATGTCGAAAAAACAGAATTTCACAATTACGGTGCTTCCATTAAATAAAAACTGCAATAAAATTCACACCTGGATAACTTTGGTCTTGCAATAAGTCATTAAAAATCCTGCCATCATCTTTCTTCTACCACTTCCTGTCGTCTTCTTTGTCATTCCCACCAGTAGTAACATCCGATTTTTGATCATGACTCCAAAAAAAAAAAGTTTTTCCATTGCAGTTTTGCGAAATACACTAATTTTGATACAGCTGAGAAACTGCCTCATCCTGGGGCAAAATCTTTTAACTGAAAATCTGAGTTTTTTTTATAAATTGGTTATAAAGTTTCCATTAAGCTCTTTGTTTCACAGTTGTTTCAATTGTCATCACTTTATTTTATTACAACCCATCCCACAGTTGTCATTGACAACCCCAAAATTAAAAAAATATGGTAACACTCGAAAATAAAAATAAAACAGACAATAAAGACAAATCCTCAAATAAAGGGCAACTAGACTTTTCACTACTCATCCAGAAGGTTTCTTCAGTTCTGAGCATAAGCAGGAAGTATCAGAGTAAAAGCTATTTATAATATCCAATTGGTGTGATTATTGACTATAACTGTAGTCCTGCTGCTTTTTATTCAACCACTCAAAATCTAAACCAGTGTATGAAATGAAATTTAGCTACATTTATTTGATTTCCACTCAGTAACAGATGTTTTGGTATAGAAAAGTCAACCAACATATGATTTTTTTGTCTTTTAGTTTAACAGAAAATGACAAAATGGGTCTGTTGTTTTATTTTTTTTTTTTTACTGTGATAATATTAATTTTCTGGAAAACACAAAAACATCAACAAAAGTACAAATAATATTAACTTCCAATCCCCAAACAACCAACCCTTCAGTTGATACAGTAGAAATGTTTAATCACAAAAATTTAGCAGTAGATGTACTGTTTAGTTTTACATTAATAATATTATTACTACTCGGGTAAACTCTATTCACTGCAAATAACTTCACTGAATGAAGAATAAACATGTTTTAGCCAAAAATGGACACTTACAAAGTGAGACCTCTTTGTAATAGACAAGCTTTGTTGTCCTAATATTATTTGAAGGTCAAGAAAATCCAGTAAACACCAAAAATAATGTTCTTACATATACAGTGTACATTACCTGCTTTAACTGTTAGTTTCATAATTTGTATTGAAAATATAAATATATATTTGAAAGTATTTCTTTTGTCTGAATTATTTTATTACTATATTTGATTAAATCATTTTAAAATATAGTTCTTGTAACTGTTCTTACTAAATACTTTTGAGTAATTTCTTGAACTTTTTACTTTTACTTGAGTAACAATCTGCTACTCTTACTGGAGTTCGGTTTCTGTCTACTCAACCCAACAAACGCGGCGCTAAAAAGCTCAAGTGTCTAAAAGTTAACTGCTACATTGTTGGTTAATTTTGTTTTGGGATAAAGGAGGATTTTTTAAATGTGTTTCATTCTGAACTAATAAACTAAACAAACCGTAAAATACTTAAATAATGGCTAACATCTCTCATCTTACTCAGTGAGTCCAAACCCACACTGCAGCAGAAACAGAATATTTCTACTTTTTAAAAATATAAATTAGCTTAAATGTGTATTTTAATCTTAAATATTGAATTGGGGAAAGTTTTTAGAGGTCATTTTATGCATATTGTTGGGGATCCTCTGAAATCTTGTAGCTGCAGTGTTTCTACTCTTTCACAGCAGAGGAAAAGTCCGAGTTTGTGCAGATTATCGTCCGTCCTCTTCAGTTTCCTGCAGGAGAAAAGAGGAAATCTGCAGTGAGGGATTTTATTTGGCAGCTATCAACGAAGCAATAAGAAGCAGCAGGAATCAAATGATCCAGATCTTAAAGAAAAACATTCATTTACATTTTCAATCTTTTTTTCATAAATTGATTGTAACAGTATTGTTATTTTCCTTGTCAACGAGAGACTTTACAACGAGGGAACAGCTCCTGTTTTGGTGTAAACAGGATTAATGGCAAGAAAATTGATGATATACAAAAATCTATTTGTCTATTAAAGATCCTTTGCTTTTGTTACATGTAAAAGTTTCAGATCAAAAAGTAAAATTTTAATATTAATATCTGATAACTTGGGTTGAAAATAAAATACAGTTTTCAAATAACAATGATATTTTACTCTTGCAAAAATCACCAGATGAAAAACCTGAAAACACGAAGATCTCAAAAAGTAACTCATTATTCCCCAATCAATGTGAAGAGAAATTTAACTTTTTTTATTCATTATTAATTAGAAATGAAATTGTGATTGAAATACTTAGCATCATAAATAAATAAAAAATATTTTGAAACATCTGGTTTTCTGTATAAATACCTGTTGTTGTTTTTTTTCATCCAAATTGCTTATTTTTTCTCAAATTTTCTACAAAACCTCTTCTGTTTTTTATCTGAATTGTTTATTTTTTCTCAAGAAGTGAAAAACAAAAACATTTATTTGAGCTCGTCAGAAATGTTTGGTTTCGATTCTCATGTCTTTTGGTTGCGACTGTTTTTGGTTGAACTCAAAGAGCATTGAGTGCTAAAGGAGAAACAATGTAAGACGCGCTCCTATTGGTTAGTACCAATTAAAGCGACAGGCACTCAACTCTCACACCTCTGTATTTGATAAAAGACGAACTCTTTACTAGCTGTTGAGTTACAACAACTTATGGGTGGACACTATATCAACAACAACACATGTTGTGATCAATATCAATAGATAATATTCAATAATTTCACTCAACTCTGATCTAGAGCCACACAGCATTCTGGGAGATGTAGGCATAGGAAAGGCTTTAGCTGCTCCACCTTTGACAGCTAGCCAAGCAAGGTAAGTGGAATCAACTCCCTCATTCCATGGTTACCTAGCAACTCCCTCATTCCATGGTTACCTAGCAACAACCTGTTGAGTAACTTGCGCAGCAGCAGTTTAAGGTTTAGCCACCACTCATAACTGCTTAAAAATAAAAGCCATATGGAGTGAACGTAGAAAATTACTACAGCTGAAGAGGAAAAATTTGAATAAAACAGGAAAAATCACTAGTTTGGCAAGATTTCAGGTTCTTAAAACAAAAAAATAATCACTAAATATCAACATCTACTGACATGAAAACCCGTATTTTGTGATACATATTTACATTATTTTTAAGTTGAATTGCTCTGATTTATAATGTTTATTCAAATTCCCAATAATAAGGTTTGTGTTTTTTTCTATTTTTGAGAAAAGCGACAGATCGGATTCAAACAGGTGAACATGTTTTTAGTGTTGGTTTCGCTTCATTATCGGACGGCACCTGCTGCGTTCCTCTGACAGGGTGGATTGGTCTCGGTGTTTCTGTGTCCTGCTGACAAAGTCACAGCACAGACCGCTCCACATTGCTCACACTCCTAAAACACACACTAGTAATGCTATAAAATACAAATATAGCTCCTGACTCAACCCTCCCAGCCCACACACACTCACACACACTCACACACATCAACAAAGGCTCAACTTGACCCAATGGAAAGAAGAGTGGCCGACAGTGACCCCCTGTGGCGAACTGAGAGAATTACCAGTAACTATATGTACCTTTGACAGTAAAGATTTTAAATATTTCTACCTTTACGAGCTAAAATTTGCAGGGTCTTTTTAAGTCAAACTATTTTTTTTCTCAAGTTAAATATTATAGGAATAAAAGATACAGCTAATAGTTTTGTCTAGACTGCTGAATTGTTTTTAGTTTGTCTGCTCTGGACTTTTTGCTGTAATCCCAAACAGCCTCCAAGCTTCATTCTGCATGTTGAAACACAGCTGCGTTTTTGTTGGACAATTATTAACTATTTTCTTTCACTCAGACTGAATTTGCATCCCTCACTATGAGGTTGACGTGGCTTATAAATCACCCTCTATCCTCCCTTTCTGTGCTTTGGTTCTTATTTGCATCAATTTTATTTCTGGGCACTTTCACCATGATCCGTCTGCACTCAGCAACTCTGAAAACAGCAACATAGAACGGAAAATAAATGTATTTTTGTACGTTTGTCTTATATTTTTAGCAATGTTTGTTCCTCTATGTAATATAAACTCATTTGGTTTTTCATGTCTTTTTACTTTAGTATTTTAGTGTTGCTCCCTTTTTATCGTACATATATGTTGCATTTAATTTAATGTATTTGACTAATTTTTTCATTGTATTACATTCCATAATATATATACATTTAATATATATTTTAGCTACTTATATGTTATTATTTATTCTATTATTATAATCATCTGGTCAAAACTCAATATATTAGAAACAAACATACTTTTACAAAACATTGGATATTTTTTGTTCCTTTTCTAGAGGATTTAACTTATTATATTAATTATTGAGATTACATTTCTACTTTTCTACTTTTCTTCCCACAATGCAAAATCACAGTACAAATATCTTGGTAGTTAGTACTTGTTTACTTGACAGATTATCTTATGACATGGGGAAAAATTGTCTTTTTAATTAATCTAGTACTTTTTCATCAATATTAAGTAAATATTGACTTAAAATAACCTCTTATTTCTTGCTGAAAACTTACTTTTAAGCTACTTTTGTTGTATTTCAGGTGTACTAAGATATTCATACTAAAAACTAGACCAAAATTACTTGGTAAGATTTAGGTGTTTTTGCAGTGTATAGCCAAAAACAGTTTTGATACAATATGAAAATCAACAATCCCACCTATAAATACCTTTAGCTTTTATTTCTTTTCAACCATTCATCTTCAAAAATGATCAAGCTGACACTTTCAGCTCTCGTTGATATAATAGATTGCAGTTTTTATTATTAACTGAGTGAAACCACAGGTGAACCTACATGTTACTCCTTGGTGACCCATCGTAGTTCACTCTTTTTGTTTTGTAGCTCTGATAGGTTGACTGCTGGACCCGGTAGCTTCTGCAAAGATTTCTTCTCCTGTAGTGACGGTGGACGCATTGGTAGTTCTGGTGGTTGAGCCTGCAGGAAAACAACAAATAAACGGAATGAAAAACTTTTAAATTAAAAATAGAATGGCTGGCTGTGAAAGCCAAACCTTTTTTCATTCTTTAAAGCCACATATTCTGAGAAATTTGGTTTCTCTTCTTTATGTTTGTTCAGTTCAGCCCACAATGTGACCCGGCTTCATTTGCTTAGGGAAACACGAGACGTGAACGAACAGGACCAGAGTCCACATGTGGAGGTGTTCACACCTGCTGTACGACTCTCAATCTGGTTCAAAAAGCTCAACAGAACCAAAGAGTTTAGTTGAAGCTTCCTTTAACTGCAAATCTGCAGAATGAAGGCTGAAGTCAGAAAAAATAGGAGAAAGCTGAAAATACTAGAGAAAAGTCAGGTGTGTGTTTCAGTTATTGGCCCTAAATTGTTGCATGAATTAAGTGATGATCTCAAATTATGTCCCGTCTTCCTTTAAAAGAGCTTTAAAATGATAAAAGCTTATGCTGTCGCAAAAAAAATCATACTTAAATATAAATGTGTGTATGTGTTCTTGTATGAACAGAATATATCTTTTGTTAATGTGGGCTGCAAGTTGGGTAGTAACTAGTTACATTTACTTGAGTGTTTTTTAAATGTACTTTTTGGAGTATTTTTATTTACTTTGAGTAATTTTGTTATGAAATATCTCTATCTTGAGTAAAATGAATGGACTCTCTACCAACTGAATAAAGCACAAACATGTTTTAACCACAAATTCACCTGACACAGATACACATTTGCTATTTTTATTAAAGTTTCATAAGTTTTTATTGGCAAAAAACTGACTTGGGAACATTCTCTTTTGCCTGATTTTGATATTTTTTGCTACTTACATGAATTATTGCCATTTTGATCCTTAAAATACCAAAACTTTCCACTTAAACTCACATTGGAAGCATTTGATGATGTAATTTTTAAATATTAAACGTTTGATAATTTGATCAGACTTTTTACCAAATGCTTTTTTACTCTTTAGTAATTTCTTGGATAGCCACTTTTTACTTTTACTTGAGTAAAAAATAAGTTGAAGTAGTGAGTGAAATTTGTTTATTAACAGGCAGGTGTTAGCCTTTGCCTTCAGTCTTTTTTATTATTATTATTATTATGTTAAAGTAACATTTTATTATTTTTTTTTCTGTGTGTAATATTGATAATTCACCAAAATAAATTGAAACTTTATTTTGGTGGTCCAGTCTCACCTCCTCTGTTTCCGCTGTCTCCTCTCTCCTCCTGACAGGAAGTCCCGCCCCCGGACGCAGCGCTCCCATCGGGATGTTCAGATTAGCCTGGTGGGAGAAATGAAGCGATGAATGGAGCTCAATGTTTGCGCTTGCTCTTTTCTGAGAAACCACTCGTTTTTAATAGTGACCACTGCTTCCTGGTTTCAGCGGGCCATAAAAACCGAGTGTGTGTTTATGAAAATTAGGCCAGAAAGAGAAGAAGCTAGTCTAGTTAGCATGTAGCTAACACGGAGTTAGATAGCAGCCAGCTAGCTCCGTGCTAGCAGCTATCTAACTCCGTGTTCAGCCGCTGCCTATTTTATGTTTGTACTGTATTTGTAAATAAGTGCAAATTGTAGAGCTGTACAAAGCTGGAGTAGTGTTTGTTACTGAAGTATTTTAAAGGTTTTAAGACCGGAAACAGACTCTGAAAGGGGAAAAAGTAAATTAAAAGATCACTAATTGAATCCTGCAGCATGTTTGTTTGTATTCCTGTAATGTTGCTTTGCCTGAAACTGTTTGCTGTCTTTATGCGTAAAGTGCTTTTAACGAAACTAATTCATCTCTACAACCAAAGATTAAAGGAGTATTAAAAAGAAAGCCATTATTACTGGAAAAAAGCAACACCTTGATATAAAGTTGTTTTTCTTTTTACCTCCATTTTATCTAAAGAAAAACTGAGTTTTAAAATGAAAATTTATGCTGTTACGAGAAGATTTTCTATAAATTATTTATTACATTACATCCACAAACTCCAAAGCCTTTTATGATCATTTTATTTAAAGTAGCTGTGAAGTTAAAGAAGCAGTTTTCACTTTTTTTCATTACATTTTATTTTTTATTTCATTCATTCAATAATAAACATGAATAGTTAACTGAAAGAAATCATGAATGAAAATAAAATTAGCTTTTCAACTATTACAAACCAAAATAAATACACAAAACAATTCAACATTTTATTTCTTTTGTATTAAATTTTTCTCTTTACAAATCTGCTTTGGATATTTAACTTTTTTCTTTTATAAGTAAAAATCTGAATTTTTTTTTTCCTTTCATATGATAAATTTAAAAATCTGCAACATTTAATAGCTACTACTAAAACCAACCAAACTAATTAGTTTTCTTTTATTTGTCAAATACAATCAAAACTTTTTCTTTTTAATAAAAAAGTCCTGATTTTGTCCTAAAGCACTCTTGAATGTGATTCTAATTTATCTTAATATTTAATTACTTTGAGTTGTGAAATACCTATTTCCTTATTACCAAAAAACCTCCAACAATATTCCCCCAATAACCTGAAATTGCACTCGTGTTTGCTTAAAATATTGAATATTACCAAGCTGTTGGTGAATGTTAGCTTGACATGTGTTTTATGTATTGTAACATAACTGTTTATAGATTTCAGTTCATGTTTTGGTGTAAAAAAAGAAGTACTTGAACATGTTTAAACAGCTTTTAATTGATTATTTGTTGTTTTATTTTCATGTTTTGATATCATAATGTTGTTTTCACATCTTGTTAGGTTTTCATTTTTAGTCTGTATTGATTTTGAAACAAAAAAGTAGTAATGTACGCCATTTAAAGTGGACCAAAAATGGCCTAAGACAAGCAAGCTAACACTAGCATTAGCATTAGCTGTCGTTTTTTATTTCTGGAAGGTTTAAAAGGTTTTTAATTTGTAACACTCTGATAATTACAAAGTAAAGTAGTTCTGCCTTGTTGCTGAAATGTTCTGTACAAATAGACTTTATCTACGAAGTTTCTCTTATTAGCATGCTAATGCTAATATTAGCATCTGGGTGCCTTTTAC
The DNA here is from genome assembly GCA_903066825.1 of Alfaro cultratus. Taxonomy (NCBI): domain Eukaryota; kingdom Metazoa; phylum Chordata; class Actinopteri; order Cyprinodontiformes; family Poeciliidae; genus Alfaro; species Alfaro cultratus. The sequence goes on from CAEFZX010016935.1 coordinate 14,649, forward strand.
AGACATTTAGATTAATACATGTTCTAATATTGGCTCCTAGTGTGACACATTTTGTTTAAGTTGTGTTCCGGTGACATTCTGAGTTAAAAAATAAAATATTAACTTTTAAGATTTGAAAAATTACATTAATTAATTACGTTTAAATTAGTCTAAGTTATTTCTGTGAACTGTTTTAGCATTAGACTTGTATAATTTACCATTTTTTCATTCCAGTCAACATGATTTTTTGTTTCAAAACAAAAACTTGAAACAAATAGGTTCAAAACCACTATTTTGATTTTAAAATAATACTTTTCCGTGTTTATTTATGTCTGTAACTACTATTTTATCCACAATCTAACACCATAATTTAGAGTTTCTTTCTTAGATTGACATTTTCTTTTGGAGCGAAATGAGAAATTCATCTATAATACAAACAAAATTAACTTTTATTTTAATTCTCTGCATTTTGTTGCCTTACAGGCATCAATATGCCAATCTATTTCTGTTTCTAGAAAATATTTTTGAATAATATAGTCAAAATGTACACTCAAGTAGGAAAATTCAAAGACAGAAATAGCTCAAAGTGAAGCTACGTTTGTGAATTTTAACATTATTATGACATTAAATCCAGCAATGGAAATAAGCAGCTATTTTTATCAATGAATTGGCGATTGTTGCGATTAACTCGATAACATGACTTTGTGTTATTTGGAAAATGTTTAAAATAGAATCCAAAATTTGGTATAAATAATTGTAATATGCAAATCTGCTGACACGGCAGAATCAGAAAGTTTTTCTTTTTTCTTTATTTTATATGATGAGATATTTTTAATGTGAAATTGTACTGCTGTTATGAGACTGAACTGCAAAAGCACAAAATATTACCAAGTAATTTTGGTCTAGTTTTTAGTGCAAATATCTTACTGCACTTAAAATAAGACACAACTAACTTATAAGTGATTTTTTAGCAAAATGTAGGAGTTATTTTAGGTCAATAATTCCTTAAAATTGCAGAAAAAGGCAGATTATTTTTATATTATCAGTGAAATAATCCAGCAATTGAAAAAAACAAGCTCCTATGTCTTGCTGCAAAGTTCCTTCTAAGTTATTTTTTCTTATTTTAAGTTTAGTAAGATATACACGAGAAACTGGACCAAATTACTTGTTAATATTTTGTGTTTTTGCAGTGTGAGCTGTGAATTTCCTGTTTGTACCGACGCCTATCCCATGGTTAGACATGAAAACGAGCACAAGAAGAAGCGGATTCAGTGAATAAAACTTCGTTTTTGACATTTAAAGCTGCATATGTTTGCCTCGCTCTCAAATTTGCACAAAAAAAGCCTTGATATTGTAAATGCACTGTTTGAACCTTCAGTAATAATAAATACCTTTATGTGGAAAAGACTCTTTGCAGTAGAAAGTCATTTACCTGCAAGGCCTTCACGTTGGTCACGGGTTTGGACATAATCCTCGCCTCGGTGAGTCCGCTGACCTGCAGGAGGGAATCCAACACATTCACCAGTGAGTCGGGAAGCTACTGGGCGCACTGGGACAGCGGTTTTTGAGGAACGGGATACCATTACAGTTGCTTAGCGACTCTTACAAAGAAAACCAGGTACAGGAACTGTTCTCTGAATCTTTCATGAGACGCAGACTGAAATCCTGTCAAAATAAAATTGAGCTGGTTTCACCTCTGGGTGCACCTTTGGATTGCAATTAAATAAATTAGTCACACTAATCAATCAATCAATGATGAAAAAATGTGTGGAGAAATGCATGCAGTGCTATATTATTACTGCGTTTAGGATTAGAATGAATGATTTAAACCAGAGGACATGCAAACTGAAACCAGACATTTACATGCACTTTAAACAGACACTCTTTCCCCACTGCCTGACATAAAACCAGACTTTACTGTTTTAGATCAGTTACATTTACAAGTTATTAAGATTTGCTGAATGCTGGAACAAAAATTTATTCTTTTGTGGATTTTGTTTTCCATACATCTTTACAATGGTGTGTTAGAACCACTGCAAATTAATAAACATTAATTTAAAAAAGGAGTGAAGTGCAGCCAAAATATTTTTAAAAGACTAAGAATTTCATTGCTCCAAAAGTCCAGAATTTAAACTAAGCTCAGAAATTTTCTAGATTTTTTATTTATTTATTTTTATTGAAAAGTAAAACATATGCAAGAAAAATATGGAGAAAGCTTGGAATTTTAGAGTTTCAAATTTCAGAAGACTTCCAAAAGTCAAGACTTTTGAGCTTTCCAAAATTTATGTTTTTTTCTAACATTTCTTATAATTTTTTTTTTTTACTTTCAGAGCGCAGACATTTCCATCTCTTTTCTAAAAAATATACTGAGATAAATAACATTTCTTAGTTTTGTTTTTTTTACTTTTGGAGCTCAGAAAATTCTGAGTATTTTCTAAAAAATAAAAAAAAAATTGAGATTAATATTTTTTCAAGCAATTTTCTTAACTTTTGGAGTCGAGACTTTTCAGATATCTTCCTATGAAAATTTCTGAGAATAATCTTAAAATTTCTGGGGGGGGGTTTGGTAGAAATGTACTTCTTTATTTTCTAACTATGATCAGCTTGATGCACTGTCGTACATTTCCTCTGTATTTGGCAGAATAAATTTTAAATGTTTTACTTTTCCAACAGTTTGCTGTAATTCTGGCCCATTCCTCCTGACTGAACTGATCATTATTTTCCTGATATTTTGCCTGATTTTATTTGATTTGGCATTTATAGACATACAAATCCTATGAATTATTTCAAGAAGCTAGAAACTAACATTTTCTTTAAAGATAGTCTCTCTTTAACAAAGATAATAGTTGTTTTCTCTTCACACAGTGAGGAATAAATCAATATCTTTTTATAGAGTGTTTGTAAATACCTATTTTCATCAGTGAGTTTCACTCCACAGAATACAGAGAAGACTGAAACCATTGTTTTCATGTGATTTGCACAGGCACCAACATTTGCATCATCAGTCCGGACCTCTGATGGGATAAAGGAAACATTGTGGGATCCATTCATATGTTTTCTCTGAAAACTTCATCTTGTTCAGCGTTTTGGGAGTTTATCTTTGGAGAGTTTAAACACTGGAAAGTCAGAAAAACCACTAAAACAAACAACTATTCACATCCACACACGTCATTGGACAACCGTTCCTTCCTCTTTTTGAACTGACCTTCACTTTTTGCTCTTTTTTTAACTGAGTGAATGTCTGAGCTCCGAAAGTAAAAAAATAAAAAACAATGTTAGAAAAAACTCAAATTTTGGAAAGCTCAAAAGTCTTGACTTTTGGAAGTCTTCTGAAATTTGAAACTCTAAAATTCCGAGTTTCTCCATATTTTTCTTGCATATTTTTGAGATTAGTTTCAATTCTGGACTTTTGGAGCTCTGAAATGTTTTTGTCTTTTTAAACTTTTTTGGCCGCAATTCACTCCTTTTTTTAATTAATTTGCAATGGTTCTAACATGCCGTCGTATAGCTGTATGGAAAACAAAATCCACAAAAGAATCTTTTTTGTTCCAGCATTTAGCAAATCTTAATAACTTTGGCAAATGTAACTCATCTAAAACAGAAATTTTTTTCTGACTTTTGAAACTCATAAATTTCCATGTTAATTTCTCAAAAAATGATCAGGTTAATCTCAAAATTTACTCCTTTTTTTTGTTTTTCTACCTACAGTGACTCTAACGCTGTCGTACTTTTGCTGAGTAGTAATGAGTCATTTTTAAGTATTTATTTCCTTCCTAAAAACTTCCTTTCTTTCTCCTGAGTAGTTCTTCCTGCTCTTAGGAGTCTCCTGTGTTTTTATCCAGTCTGTCTGCAGCCATGAGGACCAGAAACGTTTCCCTGCTTTGGTTTCCATGGAGCTGTTTGACAACAACACAGGAAAAACTCCCTGCTCTCCCCCCAAAATATGCACAAGCTTATGGGATGTTACATGATGAGAAGCAGCTGCTTCCTAATAAAGTTTCTCTTTTGCTTTCTGTGCAAAGGTGGAGGAGATTTTATGTCAAACCAGTTGTGAACAAACTGGATCTTTTGTGTTCGTGTTGAGGAATGATTAGTAGGGTGTGTGCATATGTGCTGCTATTGTACTTTATAAATGTCATGATGTGACTATAACATTTAATGTTTTAATTACATCTAACTTTTTGTTAAAGGAGCATCAAACTTTGTGTTTCTTTACAATAAACATACAAAATAAGTGTCTACTTACTTGTTATTGAAATCTTAATGAGATTTATGACATTTTTATACACGGCTTTCTGGCCTAACAATAAGAAAAGGAGTTTATAAAATGTTCCTCAGGGTGTTTCAGGGTTCAAAATGTCCTGGAAACGTGTCAAAAACGCCTCCAACTCAACACAGTCTTGGAAAGTTGATGAAATAATTAGCATCAGGAGAACTGAATGAAACAATCAGAATAGACTGAATTGTAGTAACAAAAATTAAAAAAATAAAGCTAAGAATATTGCTAAGCATCAAATAGCATGTTTATTAGCATTTTGTAAAAATAAGTGTTTTTTCTGAAGCTAAAATGGCCGCTTTGTTTTATTAAGTTCGAACAAAACGAGAGCGCCAAACTTTAGTCAGAAAAGTTGGATGTGATCAATATTAACAGATAATACGCCTGACAGAATATTCAATACTCAACGTAATAAACACTGAACTCTGAATCTAAACTGTACAGCTTTATGGAAATGTAGCCAGAGGAAAGGGTAGCCAAACTTTCCCAGCTAGCTAAAATAAATCTTCCTGGATTTAACTAACTCACTCGCTCTGTGGTCGCCTAGCAACGACCTGCTGGGTACCTAGCAACCCCCCACACTGTGGTTACCTAGCAACGGCCTGCTGAGTAAGTGGCGCACCCTCGTAACTGATTAAAATGAATAATAATAAAACAGGAAACAATGGCGTGAAGTGAAAACTGTGGATAAAGCAGGAGGTCACGCAACCAGTTTGGTAGTATTTTGGATATTTAAAACAAACAAAAACATTATCAACACTGACTGATAGGAAGCGTTTGTATCGTGGTGCGTTTTTCAGCCATATTGTCCAACAATAGAGGAGCCTACAGGAAGAACCATTAATACTTAATATAAAGTTTTACACAAATCCTACAGATTTTCTATCTAGCCAGAAAGCTTCATTCCTATAAACAAACTTACTTCATTTTGCTTCACAGCTAGCTTACAAAACATCAAATTATCCAATTTCATTTGAATTTACTGCACACTAAGATCAAATCAGAGCGAAATAAAGATTTCTTTATTACAAGTAAGTTATGATCTAAAACTTTTCTAGTTGATGTAAAACATGAAGTAGCTTTAACTCACCACCTGATGAAGGAATAGAACCGTCTAGTACTTGAACTGAGTCCTAAATGTGGTTACTTTGACTTGGCACCTTCTCTACGTGTTTCTCTTTAGCCTCTCCTCTCTGCCGCTGCCTCGTTTGTGGCTGAAGGATTCCTCTCATATCTAGGATTTGTTCTCTCTATAAATAGATGAGTGATACACAGAAGGGACCTGCTTTCCATCCGCTCACACACTCACTCGCTCTCATGAAACGGATCATAACACAACTAAAACTGCCATAAAACTGTTTAAAATCTACTTTAGTGGTTTTTCAGATTGATGTGAATATGACATTGACTACTTAGGTTTTACTTTTGATTGTTTTGTTAAAGATTAATGTGGATTTATGATATCTTACAGGAGACTGTATGCGGTAAACATGTCACAGACTGAATAATAATAAATTAATTGAATATATTTCATTTGAAAAGAGTAGAAATTGACATGAGTAAAAATTAGAAGTGTAACTATGTATAATATTATACATATTTGGATGTTGATGGATCCAATTGTTTTATATTCTGGACTCCTTGAACAGGAATGAATTATTATTATTACTATTATTATTATTACATGACAAAATATTCATATATAGGTAGATATAGATCTTTTTTTATATTTATTTCAAGATATAGATATAAATATATATAAAATGTCAGAAAAACACAATAAGAATACATATATATCTTTTTCTTATTTAATTTTTTTCTCTGACATTTTATTCAATTATCATTAAATAACAAACATTATCTATTTATATATAGATATAGATGTTTATATATATATTTAATTCTATATATATATATATATTGTTTTGTTTTCTTATTTTATTTTTTCTCTGACATTTTACTTGTTTGAAATAAATAAAGATTTCATTTCCTTATACACAGTTTGAACTCGTGTTTATTTTAAATTTGGAGTAAAAGACCATATTTGGAATATTTAGCTACGGTGACATGTTGATGTCATAAATAATTGTCATATTTCAATGAAAAACAAACTTTTTAAAGAATAAACATAAAAAACAAAGTATAAACTACAAAAGAGCAAAGATAACATGCGTATAAATCCCTCTTTAATCTCAGTGGCTAAAAATGCAGTGGCCTAATTCTGCTCTGATGCCCATGAGGGGCCAGCAGGAGCCGCTTGATGTTTTTAAATTTAAAGTTTACGTTGATGTGCAGCCACAGGAGGAGTCCGGCAGAGGTAAAGGTGTGTGTGATCGTGTGTGTGTTGTCTTACCTCCTGTTGTGCGTAGCTGCTCTGTCCGGCCTCACACTCTCTCTGAGCTCCTCTCCAGCTACCTGACCCGTTTCAGCTCGTCCTGATTGGCTCCGGTAGACACGGGACTCCTCCAAGTGTGGAAACCGACCCAGCATCACACAACTTAAATGAGCCTTCAGCCCTCCCTCTCAATGTGAGTTGATGATGAGCGAATTTCACTCACCTTTGTCAAAACTGGCCCACATTCATCACAACAAACCTCCAGGGTCCTTCTGGGTCGGTTCTGCCAGACAGATGGAGCTGCTGTGTGTCCAACTAGTGAAATGAGAAACCCTAAACTGCAGCCTGGTTATTTATTCCAACATATGCAAATACAACCCACATGCTGTCCTCACCTGTTGCCGAGGAATAGAGATAAACATCCTCACCGCAGAGAGTTAAACTGCATTTAAGGAAGGACGAACTGCAGCTACTGCAACCCTCCGCATTTATTCACAACCTTCACTGCAAAAACACAAAGTCTTATCAAGTATTTTTGTCTAGTTTCTAGTGAATATATCTTAGCACACTAGAAATAAGACTAAACTAACTTACAAGTAACTTTTCAGCAATATAGAAGCTTGTTTAAACTTTAAAGTGAATAATTCCTTATTATGAATAAAAGAAAAGCTGCTAGTTTCACCGGCAGATTATTTCTCTTATAACAAGACATTTTCCCATATTATAAGTGAAATAATCTACCAGTAGAAACAGTTATTTTTCATCAGTATAAAGGAATTATTGATTTAAAAGTTAAGTTAGGCAAAGTACATGAATAAATAATAAAATAAAATAATTTTTGGCACAAAATGATTGAGTCCCAAAGGCCTAAAAATGGCTTTTCAACCATTTTATGTTAAACTGTTAAAATATTAAACTTTCCATAAATCACCTTCTAAATTTCCAAATTTTACAATATTCTGCAGATAAAATTATGGGCTTAGTTTAAACCCTTTACTCATCTTTAGAGTAGAGGGCATTGTTACTGACATATTAGTGCTAGTGGCTAGTTATTAGTTCAGATTAGCTTAGCATCTGCAATGAGAAGAGTATAATTAGCTTAGCCACCTGCAAAGCTGTAGTCGCTTAATTTTTCAAGCTAATGGGAAGTTTCTATAAAAATCAGGAATCTAGTTATTCGCTAGTTTATGTTAGCTTAGCACCTGCAAGGTTGTAGTCACATAATTTTTCAAGCTAATATGAGGTTTTCTATAAAATCAGAAATCTAGTTAGTTGCTAGCTTAGATTATCTTAGCACCTGCAAAGCTGTAGTTGCTTAATTTTTTAAGCTAATGTGAAGTTGCTGTAAAATCAGAGCACTTGAGATCAGCCTGAGAATGATAGTAACAGAAGAAAATTAAAAGCTAGCTAATGAATGCTAATGATAATGTGCTAAGAGAGGCTTAATTCAGCTCTGTTGTAATAAGCTGTAAATGCATTTATGATTTTGAAAGTCTCCAAATGAAGCTACGTACTGCAGGCTCTGAGTATTTGGCTGTGAAGTGCAGGGGAGATATGAAGTGACTAAACCAACAGGCATTTATCCACTTGCAGTTTAATGTTTCACTGGCTTAATGAGTCAGAGTCTGAGTTAGTTTCCTTATAGCGACCGACTTACATCATCACCATGTTTAACGACATCATATTTATGTCCACAGCTCTATTGATTGCTCTGGTCCAAGTTTATTTATTTTTAGCATTTAACAGCATAGACAATATAAAACTTGCTGATTTGCTTGAAGTGTCCATGCACAAGTATCCACACTCTTTGGACAGTTTCCCATTTTGTCTCATTACAGCCACATAATTTTATGTATTTTATTGAATTTCACAGTGGAGCATAATTGCTTATGTTTAAATGGAGAAAAGCAATTCTTTTTTTGACAAATACACATCCAGAACATGTGGCACACATTTGCATTCAGTCCTCCTGAGTCAAAAAAATTGAATGTAGAGTTAAGACATTAAAACAAAATAATTTGAGTGTTTCCAGCATTTTCACTTTTCAATTAAACATGTCTAAGAACGCATATATGGGATGTTTATATCTTATTGTTTTCTATTGTAACCCTGTTTTTATCTTCACCAAACTTCCTCTCTGACCTAAAACACATAGAAATTGATGATTAAAATGTGACAACATGTTGACAAGCTTAAACAGTAAGAATACTGGAATTTCTACATTTTCTCTGACCCACAAAGTCACTTCTGCCTGTATGAAAATGTAATGTGAACTAACATTAAAGTATTCAAATTGATTTTTTTTCAAATAAATTTTAATTTTTGTCATTTTTAAAAGTTTTTATCTAGCATTTTTTGTACACTTTTTTAAATTAAAACCAAACACTTTCTTTCTATTTCAATCGAAAATCTTCAGGAAATATATCCAGCGCTAGGTGGCAGTAGTGCGCTCTAAGATCACCACAAACGCAGCAGAAGAAGAGCAACCAGCCGGTGACTTGTGTCTCATTTCCGCTGTAAACAAACCCACTATCGCCTGTTTGAACGTTTTGCAGAAACATGCCGGATTTTCGAGCCGCCTAATCGCGGCCTTGCTGTGGGCAAACGGAGCAATGGAGAGGCCGCAGTTCGGTTGGACGATTCCGCGGAGAGTCCTCTGACAGAGCCGCACCATGATCCCGGTGTCCCTGCTGGTGTTCGTGATGGCAGGCTGGTGTGCTGTCTACCTGGCCGACACACTTCTCAGGGTAGGATTTTAACCTTATTTGTATTTTATTGAACTAGCTCTCAGGAAATGAATGTTACAGATTTTTTGGGGGTGGAAAACGAGGCTCGGTCGTATTTGGCGGCCTCAGTTAGCTGTTAGCTGTTAGCATCCGTAGAAAAGAGCTATTTCACCACCGTTAGGGAGTCTGAACTACTGTTGTTCTTCCTCCGTTAAAAATTAAACATATTTAGGTCAATTCTACTCCAAATTGTATCATAATATCCAACAGTTAATGCACATGCCACAAAAGGTTTGTAAAACCTTAATGTAAATTCATAAATTTAACACATTTGGGTGGGATGGCTAATGCTGGCTAATGTTAGTGCGAACATAACTTACATCTATCCATCCATACATGAATACATTAGCCTGGCCATTGTTTGCCATCACTATTCCGCTCGATTCAAATCTGCTTCACAGTTCAGTCTGGGGTTTCTCCCATTCACTTGGATTTGACAGAATTTCGACTGAGCCAATCAACGAACAGAATGAGAAGTTGTGAGTGACGTCAACTCTCTGTGCTGTTTTAGAATTGAAGTTTGCCCGTAGTTTTAGTAATAGCAGCGAGGGAGTGTGTTGGTCACATTTCCAAATATTGAATTAACATTAACAGCCATCTTGCTCAGCTCTTTACTTCTCTCTTTGCAGTGGAGGATAATTGTTTATAGAGCAGGTGATTTCCGGAAAGCTATATAGCATCGAACTGGTGCATTTCATACGTCATGGACAAATGTTGGCATTAGGTAAAGTTTAAAACCTCAGCACCATAGAAGATGCTCCAGATGAGACGCTAGTTCTCGAAAAGTCTAATGTTTGGAGTTGGTGTACATAACCATCCGTTTTAAAAACGTGGTTTTATTTCCTCCTTTCCTGCAGTCATCTGCCACACACCGGATCAACTACGAGTCATGGCTGGCCAGCCGAGGGTTGATGTTGTCTCCTTTTCATGTGAGATGGCAGACCACCATGTTTAACCGGTTGTTTGCTTACTGTGCCCGCATCAACCCCCGAGCCCTCTACCTTTGGTGAGGATACATGCTTAATTACTTAAATTAATAAAAGTTAAAAAGTTAACCCCTGTCACTGAGCTCCTAAATGTTGGCTGATTGACCTTTGAACTCACTGGTGTGTGTGTGTCAGGTTCAGCAGTGGTCTAGTGTTTGGTGTGGCGGCCATGTTAGGATCGGTGGTGCTGCTGGTGAAGACTCTGCAGCAGACCTATGCCCAGATGACCACAGACAACCCGCGGATTGGTGGGCAGCAGACTCTGCAGGTGGTGGTACGTCTGTTTATGAGTTGGTAGTAAAATTCCATCCACATTGAGCAAGGCATGTATGAATACTGGACAGTATGTAGAACTACAGTACGATATGTTTGGGCTAATTGTCAGTAATATGCAAATTATTCACTTAGTTTAAGTCTATCAGGATTCTGTTCATCCTTTCACTAATCTATTCATTCAGTCATCTGTCTGTCTATTGATACGTCCATCCATCAATCTATCAATTGGTCCATCCATCCAATCTTCTGTTCATCCATCCATCCATCCATCCATTCATCCCTTCATCCATCCATTCATCCATCCATCCATTAATCCATCCATCCATCCATCCCTTCATTCATCCATTAATCCATCTATCCATCCATCCATCCATCCATCCATCCATCCATCCATCTGTCTATTGGTCCGTGCATCTGTCCAATCAGTCTTCTGTCCTTCTCTCTTCCTGTCTGGTTTTAACTGATTTTATATTTCATTTCTGGCCTCTATTGAACTAATTTTCATTCATTCAAATTAAACATTTGTATTAATAATTTAAAAATCACATAAAAAAGCTACAGAAACCACGAATGTGTAGGAATTCTGACCTGTGTGTTGTTGGCTACCAGGAGCTCATTTCCTGCTCCTCTCTCCTTTTTTCTGTTTTAATCATCCATGATGTCTAATAGGCGTTTGCTGATGTGAGCAGCAGCTCCCTTCAGACCTGTGGCTGTGATTCATGGGAAGCTATTAGCAGAATCTTAATAAGAGAGAATCCATCTTGGAGGAAACTCTTGGCTCAGGCAGCAGGATAATAAAAAGCAGAGCTCACAATGAAACTCCTTCAACAGAAAATATGAAGAAATGACTGGAAATATGCAGAGTTGGGTAGTAACTAGTTACATTTGCTTGAGTAAGTTTTTTTAAAAAAAAATATGCTTTTACTATGTTGTACTTTTACTTGAGTAATTTCATTATGAAGTGTTGCTATTTTCTGGATTTTCTAACCACTGAATGAAAACAAACATGTTGTAACCAAACATTCATCACACACCTGCAGTTCTTTATCTGACCCAATTCAATTACAGTTTTGGTGAACTCTACCCGCCTCTGTAAATAGGTGGGCAGAAAACAAAAGGAAAATATTTTAAGAAGTTTTCTCCGCGGATGGTGCTGCTGGTTCTCAGAGGGTTTCCTGATTTGCTGCGACTTTGTTTGCAGGTGCCAGGTGTGAACCTGCCCACCAGCCAGCTGGCCTACTTCTTCATCGCTCTGCTGCTCAGCGGCGTCATCCATGAGCTGGGTCACGCTGTGGCCGCGCTGAGGTAGGAAACACCCGCACCGTTACCACGGTAACGAGCAGGAAGCAGCTCTCTGGTGAAACTTAATGTTTCTCATAAATGTACTGTAAAATTTTTTTGATTTTCACTCCCTTTTTTTTTACACCTTCATTCTCTTCATTATTACACTTTTTATTTTTAGTTATTTATTTAATTGTTATTGGAGCCTTGCAACGAAATGTCTTTCAATGTTTACATTTTTAAATGTACAATTCTATTTTTATTTTGTTTAGTTAAGATGAGTGTTTTTCTTATTTAAGGTCTGGAAATGGTTAAAATGTGTCTAAATGCTAAATTTAGACACTATAAATTTCATAATTTATAACTCTTCTCTTTTCTCTCTTTCTACCAAAAACTGGATGATAAAAGTCCTCAGTCTGATTCTTTGGTCTCAATTATTGCTTTTTTTTAAAGGACAATTTTGTTTACAAACTTCAGTTTTAATTCTATTTGTTGTTTATTATTTTATTTATTTTGGATATTTTAAATTTCCGGTGTTAAATGTTCATAAGACATGTTTGTACATTACCATAATTTTATTGGTCTTTGGTAATGTGTTCTTGCATTATTATGTCATTACCATTATATTACTTGAAAATGGTCTCAAACCAACAATATTATCGTTTATTGTGATAACTTCTGGGCTAATTTATCATCCAGCAAAATGTGTTGTCGTGACAGGCTTGAGCTTTTATTGCCATCTGCAAAGTGACGCTTTGCCACTGCAGATTGCAAAGCGTCGTCATTCAATAAAATTAAAATTTTTACAAAAATGTACAATGAGAAGATGAGACTGGAGAAGATTCAGGACACTGGATTCGTTCAAATCTGTTCCTCTTTAAACATTTTAGCGACCTAGTTTTTCATATACACATTGTTTTTTTATTAATGCTGTGATTTTGTATCCTCAGACGTGTTTTAATGTTTCATCCTGCAGGGAGTCTGTGAGAGTGAACGGCTTCGGGATGTTCGTCTTCGTCGTTTATCCCGGGGCGTTTGTGGACCTCTTCACCACACACCTCAACCTCATCTCTCCTGCTCAGCAGCTCAGAATATTCTGTGCAGGTCAGATTTAAAACTTTTATGCTTAATATTCAATCATCTATTTTTTATTCCTGTTTTATTTTTTTACTTTAATTGTATTTATTAATTATTTTGTTATGGAAATAAAAAATAACCAAATGTAACTAAATTAAGAAGTATTTTATCTTTTATTCTTATTATTCCTATTTAATATTACTGATCATTTTATTGTAAGTTAACAGTAAATTTTTTTGTTAATAAAATAAAAATAACCTAGTTTAATTAAATGTAAAAGTATTTTTAATGAAATATTTGATGCATTGAATTCAATAATTTAAATAATTTTTATGTGTTTAATTTAAATGTATATAATTACCTTTATAAATTAAAAATAAAAAATTCTCCAGTTTAACTAAATAAAAAAATTATTAAATTTATTTTTCTTTAATTTTATTTTTTTATTTTTGGCCTAAAAAGTAAAATTAATATAATTAATTTATATTTGAAGTATATTATTTTTAAATTTTATGTTTTTTTTACTTTTAGTTGCATTTAAAAAAAAAAAAATTAATAAAAATGCTTAATTTAACAAAATTTAAACATATTTATTTTCTTTTAATTTAATTTATTTTTTAAATATTAATTTTATTTTAACACTCTTGCTCTCCTTTCCTCATCTCATTCATTTTCTAGAAGCGCCCCCTCTGGTCACAACCCTTTACTGCAGCCCTCTTCTTGTCTGCCAGCTAATGTAATCACATCTATTAATCACAGTTATTAGAATCACTTTGTTTTGACTCCAAAGGTCAACCAGATTATTACAGAGCAGCAGACAGCTGCATCACATAAAGTATTTTCAGTTTCAATTAATTTAATAGCACCTTGATAAATTGATTGGCGCAGAAAAGCTGTTAGTCATGCATGAATGTGATTTCTGCCACAGATGAAACAGGCGAGTCTGCAGCTAGAAGCGTGTTTAATCTGCAAATTAATCCAAATATATTACTAAATGTTCCACATTTTACCAGAAGACCTGCAGCTGTTAATTATAAAAATGACTACAATACTAAAAATTAAAACCTATAAACCCCTTAGATTAAATCTTTATTGTTTTACCATATTTCAGCCACAAACTTGTATGTATTTCAGAGGGACTTTATATGATGGTGAAACACAAAAAAGCTCATATTTGGGGAGGAAAATTACATTTTTCAAAGAATTTGAAAACTGGGACGAATTAAATGGCTTAGTCAAAGCCCAGATAGAGTTTTAAGTGAGCAAACTAGAAAACTGATGTTCCAATCTGATTGAGCCTGTATGGGTGAAAAAAAATATAATATAGAATAAAAGATACATAATAAGAGTAGACATGTTTAATAATCAATATATCAATTAATCGCATGATAGATTAATTTTATTTGTTGTTTCTATTGTTTTCATTCTTTATTTTAGATTTTTTAAATCTCTTCCAGCTCCAGTTATTGATCTTTTAGAATGTATCCTTGCATTATTGACATTGGATCACTTGAAAATGGTCTCAAAACAACAATATTATTATTTATTGCAATAACTTTGGGGACAATTTATCATGCATTAAGATTTGTTATTGTCAAAGGCCTAAATAAGAGGGAGAACAACAAAAACTAAATATATATTTTGAATAAATTGACGTGTTAAACAGAACAAAGATGTTTAAGTATTTATTAACACTGCTGAATATTTTGTCACCTCTGTGAAAGTTGCTGCATTTGTTCTGCGCCAGCAGAGGGCAGTAAAGAGCCGCTCTGACCGTTTATCTCCATCTGACCAACAAGTTGGTTTTCTGAGGAGAAAATGAGAGAGAGCAGAGCGAGGCGTGCGGGGTGTGATGCGAGGCGGATGCTGTTCCCATCGGGGAGCGGTGACACAACGACGCGCTGCGTTTGTTTGTTTCTCCATGTGAGATCGACCTTTACATCAGATGCATTATTTACTCCACTTGACAAACTTTAACAGCTTGTTTACTCTGTGTTACATCAGATTGTTGGTCTGAAATTAACTCTGTTTTTTCCTTCTAAGTGATGATGAAGAACTTGATTGTAGCTCACGTTTTTTATGGCATGAGAGAAATTTCCTTTTCTTTAAATATGTCTGTAGAGGTTGAGAAGTTGGGCCTGAACTCATCAGGCCATGAGAGGTTTTCTCCTGTGGTTTCAAAGCTTCTTGCATAATTAAGGTGGTATAGACGGCTATTTATAGCGAGCAGCGGTTTCTCTTCAGTCACAACATACAGGAGAGTTACAGCAGAGGATTCAGCTTAAAGTCGCTTCAGTTCATGCATTAAACTTGAACTGAGAGCTTTGGAGAGTCTTTAGATTTATTATGAAGCTTTTTTAAGCTGTTTTTTTTAATTTCTCATTTAACCAAATAAAAATTTTAGTGGGTTTGTCTTTATATTTCTGTAAATATATGAATCAGTGTAAGAAATGTGATTTTATTTTTTAAATTATTCTGTTCTGTGACTTTTAATGAAACAAAACTTAAATAGATAATTTTACATTTATATACTCCGATAATCAATTAAGAGGACCAAATACTGAAAAATATTTCATTTAACGCATCAAATCCAAGAACTTCCACCAGTTAATATCTATAGACGTATAATCTGACAGGATTATATATATATATTTATTTTTCCTATAATCTTTCTCCAGGAGTTTGGCATAACTTTGTTTTGTGCGTGGCGGCGCTGGCTCTCCTCTTCCTGCTGCCGGTCCTCCTATTTCCTGTCTATGCCACTGGGGTCGGCGCTATGGTTACCGAGGTCGTGCCGGTGAGTCCTGCAGGTTTCCTTCTACCTCTCCCTTTGGGTCAGGTTTGTTTCTACATTTAATCCAACTCTGTCCAAAAAGGCCGCATATGTAACCTTTCTATATTCGTCTCAGATCCAATATGGCCGACTTCATGACAGACACATTCAGGTTCACTGTATTTATTCCAACAAACGAGGGAATCAAGTTACCATCATTCCAGCAGCTTCTGACCCTATAGATTAAATAAAATAAAATAAATAACCCATAACAAATTAAAAAAACCAATATGTACCAATGAACAATTGGCTGCAGTTAAGAGTAGTAAAATGTGCGATGCGTTCACATCAAATACTCACCCTGACAATCTGAGCTTGGTAAGGAAATAAACCTGATAATTAGAGAGAAAGTTAAGGTTGATAAAAAATTAAAGAGAATTGAAACAGATAAAAAGATACATATGAAGGATAAATAAATACAGTACATAGAGGATGAATAGAGAACATTGTCAAGTTTTTATTGCTTACAAATGTTCTGTTGAATATGTGGACATATTCAAGATGTTCAAGTATTTCTTTAGTAACTACTGAATGTACTTTGTTTGAAATTATGGTCTTCGCATTGATTACAGTAATCAACCATCCTGCAGACAGATCAAAAAGAAAGCAGCGTTGCACTGATTGCAATTTTCTGGCCGATCACCAATTTTTAAAAAACCTCACTTGCTGATTTTTTTGTGTGTAAGTCACTAAGTTGGGGTGACTGTTGTAAACCCAGGGGCCTTTTCTTTCTGAACATGTTGTACGTGGGTCGCGGAAAATTATACTGAAGGTCATGGAGAGTCATGGAAAAGTCATGGGATTTCTTTTCTAAATACCAGTGGGAACCCTATGTAAAATAGTTTCTTTTGAGTGATTTAGCAGGAACAAAGTCTAGATGTCACTGATTTTAGGATAGAAACTGGACAACAAATACTTTGTAAGATTATTTTGCAGTCCAGAGCAGCATTCTTCATTCAGAGGCGTCTTCAGATTAGTTGCACGACTGACTGCTACTGGAGAGCCGTTTTCCCCATAGAGTCTCTTAACATTTCTTCTCCTTTCAGGATAAATAAAATGCTTAAAAGTGTTTAGTCGATAAATTTTGACTTTGTTAATATTTAAATTTCACGATAAACATGATGTTTTATATTCCACTTCCTTCAGCTTTTCATTTAGACATGTTTTTTCTCGTTATGTAAACAGATTTCCAAAAAGACAGAAACTTCCTTCTCCAGATGTCAGCTGGTGCTGTTTGTTTTTTTTCTTGTTCTGGCAGGAAATTAGGAAGCTGTTAAATCTGTAGCTCTGACCTGAAATGTTGCTGCTTGTTTTTAGGACGGAGTCCAGCACGGACATTGTGTGACGTTTTTTTAATTCCCATCTGAACCAGGTTTTGTGCTGTGTTTTGTTCCCCCAGGGTTCTGCGGCGGACGGACCCCGGGGTCTGTCGGTCGGGGACCTGGTGACGCGGCTGGAGGACTGTCCCGTCCGGGGAGTGGAGGACTGGGCCGGCTGCCTGTCCCAGCTGTCCCGCGCCCCGCAGACCGGGTACTGCGTCCCGGCGGCCGGCCTGCAGCCCAGCTGGGCTCACGGCAGACGTGAGTGACCCCGTCGTTGCTGCAAAAATACAACAGGATGTCCTTGAACGCATCGCTACAACCGTTAGCTTCTCTGGGTTTTATTGGGAGTCTTTCACCGTTCAGTCAGTATTCTAGTTCTTCTTCTCCTGATATAATAAAGATTTTTGATTAGAAGAAGAAGAGAACGTACGATTTGGAGAGTTACTTCTCCATTCAGAACAGATTGAATGGACGACAGTCATCCAACCACCCATCCATCCAAATGTCCAACCAACCAACCATGCATCCATTCAACAAACCATCCATCCTTCTATCCATCTACCCAATCAACCATCCATCCGTCATCCAACCAACCAACCATCCATCTGTCTATGAAACCAACCAATCAGCCATCCATCCATCCATCTATACATCCATCCATCCAATCAGCCATCCATCCATCCAGCCAGCCAGCCAACTGTCTCATCTGTCCGTCCACCCAATCATCCATCCATTTATGAAACTAACCATCCATCCATCCATCCATCCATCCATCCATCCATCCATCCATCCATCCATCCATCCATCCATCCATCCATCCAACCAACCAACCAAC